>JAHWFP010167416.1:0-11226 GCA_023313725.1 Lithobius niger | reverse complement strand
AACTTTACCGCTTGCTTCCTGGAGCACGTGGTCGCACCAACTTAACACTCAATAAATAAGGAGGCATGTGGCTTGTTTGTTGTGAAATAACATTTATTTGTGTGTTCCGTCTGTTGAAAGTAAGGGCTAGATAGCGGCAAATGGCTATAGATGCTGCAAATTGTCATTCGGTGGCAATCCCCCTTTAAGAGCGACACAGTAAGTAGGACACGTGCGAAAGTCGTGTATTATAAATAGCTAAAATTCGGTAGGATTATTTCGGTAAACGAATTCCGGGTAACGGAACAGATGCCCTGGTCGTTTGAGCCATTTCTCCAAGCCCTGTGGTTAAAGAAATATCTGTGACAAGAAAGTTTAGGGCATGAGTTTGTAACTAATTGTTTGAGATGAGTTGTTTTCAATCATTTTTTTTTTTTCACTTTTTACTTGAGTTGCTTTTTTTTTTCATTTTGTTTGGATCTGCTCAAACCTGTTGCCTTTCCCCCTCCCCCTCAATCCCTTTGGAAGGGACAAAACTGGTTATGTTATAATGTTTATAACGTATTGAAGTCCTCCCTCACCCCCCCCCCCCCCAAGCAAAACAAACTATTAATATCTCCGTTCCTATTCAATGTATTTCGACCCTACTTGGCCAGACAGTATAGATAGGTATCGAAGGTATATTTACACCAAAATTATGCAATTCTATGGGAGCCACACGTAAATTTGAAAACTGTTTGTTCACTTCTCGTTGTTGTGGTTCTAGTCCTTGGGTCACACCGTTTCAGAAAAAAACTACCGCACCTACTAAAATCTAAAACATGATCTAAGTCAAATATTTTCTTGGCCTTACATAGACCACTTTTTCAATTGGTCGAGCAATTCCGGAGTTACGGGGTCCTGAACGATCATTTTGATTGCTTTACATTGTTTTAACCATTGTTATTGTTGTCGTAGCGCGGTAGTGTAGCGCAGTGGTGTATGAGCTAGTGTACGCACGAGTCGTCGGGAGAGTGATTCGCCAAGTGAGTGTTTTGAGGCGGTGGTTCGGTGATAGTGCTGGAGAGTGTAATCGGAAAAAATATCCCCGGAAAAAAATCCTCAGGGAAAAAAACACTATTCACTTTTAGCTTACTTATTTTTTTTAGTAACCACCAAACACATGGAATGTGTACAACTCTTGCTGATCAACAACGCACAAATAATCAGTACGAAGGATGGAAGACCAGATTGCAGCATTTAGTGGGACAAAAGTTCATAGCTTTGAGCGGTCGCCATGACTGAATGAATTGTTTCGTTCTTTGATGCGGGCTTCCGGAAGTCAGTTGAATTGTTGTTTCCAAATTGTTTTCCTCGATTGTTTACCGGGGTTGCTGCAACAATGAAGAATCGACTCAGACTCAACTACGAGCTGACGCACTCTAAATCTGCACACAAGCTACTGTTTTACCATCAAGTAATAGACGTGTGCCAACGCATAGACGGAAAATGGACATAAATACGCAGTTTTTGTTTACAAACAAAATTGCACGAACAATGGACATACACATGATAAACCAGACCGCACCAATGATAATAAAAAGGCTTTGCTATTTGGAAAAAGATATCTTATCCTTATGGAATTGGCGGGTGTGAATGCATGCAAATAAAAACAATCCTTGTTCTTTGGAATTGGAGTTCAAATTATAGTTCGTTTCGTTTAAGTGAACTCTAATCCGAATTTATGTCTGTGCTTTCACAGCTGAGAGATCCATAATGCTGTTGATATTGTCGACTTAAGGGACTTTGCCAGCAAATAGCTGCTGGTGAAATCGACATTACCACATGCCACGCTACTGATGCTTAAACTGCACTAGCCACATTTCTGTTTTAAAATAAGTCTTTGTACAGGATTTTTAATTCGCTTGCTAAAAAAAAATAAGTTAGCTGAAAGTGAATAGCGTTTTTTTCCTGGGGATTTTTTTTCCGGGGATATTTTGTCCGAGGGATTTTTTTTACCTGGGATATTTTTCCGGGATTCCTGGAGAGATGCCTTGGGCGTGGAACTCCTCCTAGATGGGGGAGTCACGCCCTTTGTGACCAGGAGTGTCCAGGTCAGCGAATGCGCATGGTGTGACTCGTCCGTGGTGTGTTGGGTGTGTGAAGTGTAGTGGTTTTGTGCGGGAGAGGTGTAACGGGGGTAGTTTTAACGGATTTGGACTTGGTTGCATTTACGGTATAGTGATCACGAAATATGGTGCATAGTTTTGGTGCTTCACTGTGTTAGTAATTACGTCTTAGTGCTTTTGGCGTTTGATTTGTAGTTAACTCTGGAAGGGGCGTACACATTTTGGTCATGGCTCCGGATATAAATTGAATTGAATTGGAAGAGTGTCTGTTTCAGCTAAACGCATGTAGTTTTAAACCAAACTAAGGTGCATTGTTAATTTCGAGGTTTGGCAGCTAGAAACGATAGAATGGCGTATTTATTTCGTAGATGCAGGCTTTCAGAGCTGAGTTGAATTGTTTCAACGTGGGCAGCAAGTAATGTCGGGGACATATGTAGCGCGACGCCATAGCCGTAAAAAAGGTACACGGATTACACACAAAAAAGTGTGCCGTAAAAAGAAGGGGTGGTAAGACTGAAGTTTAACTTTTCATAAAAGATAAACGGATAAAAATTTATAATTTTTAATTAAAATAAGCAAATGTACAATTAAGAAAATTGCATCTGTTTAAGAGCTGCTGTGGTTTACGAATCATATATTTAATAGAATAATCAATAATAGAAATAATCAATAATAGAAATAATCAATTTTTGTCCGTGTACCTTCCTTCCATCATATAACCACCCCTTTTTTACGGCACATTTGACGTTTTTTGCTTGTATTATTACTTTGCTTTGAGTCTTTGTAACTCCGGAACGGTATATCAGATAGAGACAAACGGTTTTTACCATTAGATTAAAAATTAGTTAAAAGGAATAAAAAAAAAGGAATTATAAAGCGGAAATGGCCCACAAGTGACCGGAAGTTGCCCACAAGTGACCGGAAGTGGCCCACAAGTGACCGGAAGTGGCCGACAAGTCAGCCCATCATCTATGGAACGGTACCAGATAGATACAAACGGTTCTCACCATTAGATTTAGCGTGTAAATATTAGTTAAAATAATAATAAAAAAAAAAACAACCGGAAATATGAAGCGGAAGTGGCCCGAAATAGCGGAAGTGTACAGGAGACCATTTGAGACTATAGGAAGTCGCTGCCCCCCTGCTTACGTTGAATTTTAATTTGAAAACAACACACCATACAAGGGCTTTGGCTCTTGTGGGGGCATTCGTGCCTTTTTTCAGTTTCCCCATCCCAATTGTTTTGTACGCTAGAGGGGGAAAGAGATAGGGTGTATGGGGGCCAATGGTTAGCCTAACTGTCTTATTTGTCAGAGGTCCCGGCTGCATAATTTTTTTTCGTAAACAGTTCAGCAAAACTCGCTACATAGCTCTCCATGCAGCCCAGCAGCGTACAGAAAAAAAAAACGTTTAATCCGACTCAAGTCACCTATCCCAATCTAACCTAACATACCGTAACTACGACAACAACAGATCAAGTCAATTTATAGATAATGATCACCAGTGGGTGCTAAGTAACGAAGTTTCGTAGCAAGATCTGGCCCGCTTATTCGAACTGTTGACGAAAAATAAATATGAGTTCCCGGCTCAATCCTGGACCTGCCCACCTCTCTGCATTCGGGAAGAGAAGGCTGCCAAAAGTGAAGTCACACTCATGTCGATTGTAGCATGTAAAATAACATAGGTGTCCCTAATAAGATTGCCCCTCTCCATCCAGAACTAACCTTATAGCAGTTGAAAAGAAAGTTAATTCGACTATTGCTTTTTTTCTTTTTTTTTTTTTGCTCACGTGGAAACTCTGGGCTAACTGGAATAATTGTTGTGACTGGTATTTGTCAGATAGGTACAGGAAATGTTGGGGAGCTTGTAAGCAAAATTATTACCTTTCGTGAAGTCATTGTCTTGAACAACAATTATCAGTGTTTATTAAGGTAAGCACATTTGATTATAATGATTGTATTTTGCTGTGCCTTTATTTTATTTTTTACTTGCCTGCATAGTTAGAAGTTTTCTTATTGTGTGCGGCAGAAAATCCGTTTGGATTACCACTCCCAAATAAACTTATCTACCAGGAAGACGTTCAAAAGCTCAAGAAAAAATTCCCTGAATTTTCAATGTTTTCCCGACGAATACTGCAATTTCCCCCCAGATTTTTTTTTGTCGGTCGAAGGAGGTACATTACAGGATTATTAAAGGACATTTTTTTTTAAACATTTCACTCAAATCGCAATCACTATTATACCGCATCGCTTTGCTACATCAAAAATTACATCACCCTAACTGGTGTTGGTAGAGAGCCGGAATGTCACAGTCTAAATAAAACTAGAAACACACCCCTACCCCTATAGTGTCCGCGGCCTATCTTAGTACGCCTCAGAACGAATACAGATAATCGATTGTATGTTTTCTATAGCAGAGCACCTTGTTGATATCCTAGATGGTTACAAAAACAATGGCGACCGTCGATGAAAGCCGCTCATAAAATATCTGCAGGACTCAAGATACGCTGCGCGCACAATAAGGAGTTATTGTTTTATCAGCAATGATTAAGAAACAACATGATACTTTTAACTGTAATAAAGTGAAAGTTTTGCAAGTAAAATATGAAACACGAATTAGCTATTCCTTATGGAAAGGAAAAAAACTTTCCGGAAAATGTGAAAATTCCCCGACTTTCAGCATATGTTTATCAAATTCCCCGATGTTCCCTGACTTTTTCACGCTTGATAAATTCCCTGAATTTTCCAGGTAGAACGCAACCCTGTCTAATCTAATCTTTTAAACTACTAACGAAGAAACACAACGGAGCCAACTTTGTGGACAGCTAATTTCGTTTCTTTACCCTCTCTGAAGAACTTAATGAATTTTCGCACGATGAACTAAATCTCTTTAAAATGTTACATTTTATGAACATAAACACGACTACGGTTTGTTCACATCAAACGTTTCGACCCTGTAGTAACGTCAATACCTCCGGCTCTGTTCAATATGGGTCCACACTCTTAATACCGAGTAATGAGGGGCGCCCCCCCCCCCCCAAAAAAAAAAAAACCAGCAGAGACAACCTAACCTAACTGAATACAGATGCAAACCTATTTACGTTGCCTTTTGGACTTACATGCCAGACTTCCTGAGCGGGGAATCGAACCCACGACCTTTAAAACCATAGGCCGAGGTCCTACCGCTGAGCCATAATGACACGGCCAAAAGGAAACGTCCATAGGCAGCATTTAACACGTGCATATATATATATTTACACACACACGTTCCAATCACCACTGGAGGGACGCTTATTTGCCGCACCATCCTCCACGTGAAACGAATGGAACACTTAAACGCGATTGTAAAGTGTTGTTCACATGTACATATGTACGTGTTAAATGCAGCCTATGGACATTTCCTTTTGGCCGTGTCAGTATGGCTCAGCAGCAGGACCTCGGCCTTTGGTTTCAAAGGTCCTGGGATCGTTTCCCCGCTCAGGCAGTCCCAAAGGCAACGTAAATAAGTCTGCATCTGTCATTAGTTATTTCTTGTGAGCCCGTCTTTAACCTAATCTAACCTAACCTCGTAGGTTTAGAGCCAGTCCACTTGTTCGGGCGGGTGGGCTGAGCCAAGCAGCTGTCCCTCTGATTCTGTCCACGCGTTCAAAAAAACTGGCGTTTAACCTTAAAAGGGGCCTGGTTGTGTGGGAGAGGCGCTAAGTAATTTCAACTGTCTCGCCAACGACGAACCTTTACTGAGTTACTCGCTAGCTGGCACGAGCTACCAAAACGCTCCAACCAACCTACTATGGCTCCAGCGTCAACAAGTTTCTCCATTGAGGTTGCAGCACACGTCGGCAAAAGACCAGAAGGATTGCTGACCCGCTCGTTTGATTGCAGATGAAGTCTACAGGAGGTTGGACTAAGGCACAAAATAAAGGGGGAGGGAGGACGAAAAGGTGTAAACGCACGTTTTCTTAAAGCAGAACTGGCCTCGCGTGAGGCCATGTTTCCGCAATTATCAGCCTTACTTTCTCACAGCTAGAAGCTAATTGAGACTTCAACATGGCGTCGATTTGGGTTTGTTACTCTCTTATCGAAACATGCATGTAATGAGAGTTCGGAAGTCTGGCAAAACTATTTCGTAAGGAGAAATTACCTCACTGCCACTGATCATACTACTGCATGGAGTTTCCATGGCAACGACACCATTGTCGTTGCACTGCGCTCGCAAAGAAATTGAAGCCACGAGAATACAAAGTGAGATTGTTGAATAAATGCGTCATGAGAAATGAACTTTATTTTATTTATACGCAGTTTCCGTCCAGGTAGACAGAGGTCCGTGGATCGAAACCACTCTGTTATCTATTTTTAAAGTTTTACCTTCCTTATTCTTACTTGGGCATGTTACGAAAAAACGACCACCTAACTATACTTTTTGTAAAGTTGATAGCTACGTTGCATGGAGGCTTGTATCGGGGTTGCGAAGTCACTGTTAAGGGCGTGATATTAGATCCTTTCTTGATACACGAGGTATAGTTGATTATAAAACCTCATAAAGGAAATGAGACCCATCAAGTTTTCACCATAGAAAGTAGTGATATCAGAACCAAAATAACTGTCACCCGGTTTGTTTTCCGAACCGCGATAACTCACACGTAACTGACAATCGCCGAGGTGTCAGTTAAGATTGAGTGACCAGGATTGGGACGGAAAACATGGTAGCAGCAATTCTGGCATCGATATCGCTTTTTTCTATGGCGAAATTTTTACGTTCCCTTTACCCTTAGAGTCACCCCTTTTGGTTCTTTTAATGGGTTTGCGTTGGTGAAAGTACTGATTATGAGGAGTCTGAGTTCCTTATGAAAATATCTTAGTAAATCGTTTGGGCAGCCTAAAGAAAATCTGAGCTTTGGTATCATTAATGGTTGCTTATTAATTATATTTTCAATAAGTGACCGTTGTATTACGTTTTATTGTAAAACAGAAACAAGTGAGCGTGATAAGCTAGTTTAATTTATATTTTACTTATAAGGAGCACGAACCGTAACTGGGTTATTTACCCCACGACGATGCGAGGGACAATTTAGCTGGAGAAATCAAGCTGAAAAGCACAGACCCTTCGTTGAAGTTCAAGGGGTTAAAGGGTTTTGTAGCGAGCTTTGAGCACTTCCGCTTTCGTCAAGTTCAAGGGTTCAAAGGGTTTTAGCGAGCGTTAACCGCTTCCACTTCGTTGTTAAGTTGTAACTACAATATGACAAATCGATTTAATTGTGAAACGGAAATAATAAGCTAACCGAGGTTGCATTGTTACTCGGTCTAGGAGGACAATTACTTTGATTAACACGTGGTATGTTCCCAACGTTCGAGAAAATAGCATTAAAAATTATTACAATCTTCAGAGTTAGAACCTCCTAAATATCAAGCCATAACAGGCACCCAAGTCAAACGAGAACTTAATGTTAAATTTCAAGCATATCGGTCGCATGAGTGGAATTAGCTAGGAATAAGTAGTAGTAGTAATTAGCATGAAATCAACGATATTGAGAAGACTTTTTCGTACTTAAATCCTTTCCGAACAGCTCTGAACCAGGACTTTCTGTTGTCTACTAGAGAAACCCCGTTGGCCAACATTATTTCAAAAGCTTTCTGTCGCATTAATATTTATACCACGGCTGTGACGTCACGCTAATTCAACGCCACGCTAAATTTCCGTAGGTTAAATCCCGTTAACCAACACTGGAAGTGTGCGTCATCGCAAAAAGTGTGGGTCATCAAGTTACCCAACACTTTTGCCGATAACCCACACTTTTGACACTTCCGTATCACGCGACCGGGACCGTACACACCAACAACCAAATACAGCGTTCAAAAAAAAAAAAAAAATAAAGTAACGCAATAAAAACGTACAAAACGAATTACTTAAAATGAATGAAATCCGATCCCTGCAAACTCTCACATATCTGGTCCACAATTATCTAAGCTTGTTCACTCGCGTTACCTCCCCACCCCCTCCCTCCCTCCACAAACTGAAATGGAACGACCTTCAGTCATACCGGTACCCCATTACCGTATTTTTTAAACAATTCTCAAACTACAAATGCACAAAATGAATTAGGTCCTTTCTCAGAATGTCCTAGTAATGTCACTGTATCCCTGCTGTCTCACATGTCGAGTTATTCGCTCCAAACACGAACGCTTCGATAAGACAAGCGAGGTACCAGCGAAAAACGAAACCCAGCTTGCGAATCGACGCTTGTCTAACTGGGCCGGGGTGCCTCCCTGCGTCCACAAAGTTTGACTCGCCCGTCTAACACACACTTCCTCCTCCGCAAACTAAAATGGTATGACCTTCATTCATATTGAGGAAACTGACGATCAACGTTTTCTTGAATCGATTTTCACAAAAAAACAAACACGTTTTAATTAAATAGAGAGTTAAATTAAAAGAGTTAGCTGGACGTCCCAACCGTGATATAAATCAGTTAGAGTTTATAGCCGACTGGTTAACGATTTTTAACCCACGGCTGGGATGATTTGGCTGGCTCAACATGCGCAAATTACGTCTCGGGGCTCCACCCCTCGACGTATTTGCATGTCTCGCCAGTCAAATCATTGTAGCCGTCGGTTAAAAATCGATAACCAATCGTTTCTAATCAATAACTATGTCTTAGTATTCAATACCAGGATATGCCGGTTTAATGTCTGGAGTAAGACAAGTAGCAGCTAGCCTTAGCTCAAACACTGCTGTTGTCTTGCTTGCTTGTGGAGCTGGGTTATCTGCCCCACGCCGATGAGAGGGACAGTTTAGCTGGTGAAATCCACCAACAACAATAATTAGACGTCAACAATTAGACGTCATGGGAAGCCAAAAATTAGAACTTGATGGGCGAAGCACTAGCACGCTTTTAGATTAATTGCTTAGCAATTTGGACTTGCTAGTGGAAGAACGTGCATCGTGTTTAATGCTGTATTTATTCTATAGTTAAGGCCTAAATAAATCAGCAGTCTTAGTTCTTAGGGGCAATGGAAGCCTAACCCTACTTCCATATGTAGTTATTAGAAGGTCATTGTTTCGTAACGTACCCAAGTAAAACCTAGCGAGATGAAACTTTGAAAAGCGTATGTAAAAGCTCGTAGCACGAATCTGATGTAATGGCCATGGTGGGGTAGAAGCAACAGGCAAGTGAATACTAGGAACTAAGAATGAAGCAACTCATGCAAATTAGGACCGTATTATTATGAATATTTATTTTGGAAACTCCGTAATAGGGCAGTGACACGACGTAGTATTATTGTGTATAACTCTATGGTGGAGCCAGTAACTGGGTTAGCTGCAAGGAGCACTGGAGGGAGAAAGGAAGATCGTCTTGTTGAAGCCAATGCTATTAGACTGGATTTCTTAAGCTTATAACGCGCGATTTTTGTTGTTGGAGAAAACAACGTTCTTTTAAGCCTAAGAAATCCGCTCTCAAAGCACTGTTTTGACTAGAAGTGCCGCTTTTTCCGTTACATTTTAATCTAGTGCACCTTGTAGCTATTACCGCCAAATAGTGTCTCGTAGCCAATATGACGTCACTTGACGCTGCTCTATAGAGCGAGGTATCCAACGGGTAAAAGAAGCCGGCGAGACGGGCCTCGACAGGTACACACGACAATTTCAACAAAGGCAACAAAAATACCACAACGACCACAAAAATACCACAACGAGCACAAAATACCACAACGAGCACAAAAATACCACAACGAGCACAAAAATACCACACCGAGCACAAAAATACCACAACGGTCACAAAAATGCCTATGTTTACTAAACCTTGCAACACCAAAAACGAAACCTACACATAAAAAAGAATAACCACTGCCAAAAGCCACAACTTAAAAGGACATGCATTAGCATCCTGAGCAATAGGTTTTAGGAACATTTGCAGTTTAGAGTGAATGTAGCAAAACTGTTTCTCACGAAGAAAAAAATAGGAAAATGAATGCCTTTGCAACATTTACATGCGTCTGAAATAATGTTGCAAAACAGAGCCGCACAGGAAAGCCAACCGGATGGAATGTACCTTTAAATAAACCATCAAACACAACCATTGTTTAGTAATGGTCTTAACATATCAAGTTGGACACACGATTATAGAATTCTAAACAGCTTGCCAAGTAGAACAGAATAGAACATTAGATATGATGGTGCAGAACACATGCGCTCACAATGCACCCACCTAACCCAACCCCGAAATCAAAACTAACAAAACTTAGTCCCAGCCCGAATTGGGGAAAAAAAAAAAAAAAAAACGTGGCTCGCATGTAAGAAAAAAATCTGCAGGATTATCATGATTGCAAAAGAAAGAAAAAATTAATATTTCAGGCATATCAGGACAACACGCTAATACACAACACCCTGGTAAGGAATGGTAATACCAAAATTATAAACTAAGCAACACACGAACACCAGGAACCAGATGTTGCTTTAAAATATAGTGTTGGTACCAGGCCTGTTAACGCTAATTTTAACCACATTCCTTTATCCTTTTCTTGGATGGAGGCTCTTTTAGGGATGAGTTACTTGGGCGAAAAATGAGAAAAAGTGACCTTTACGTGATTCATTACATACAGATACAAACCTATTTACATTGCCTTTTGGACTTCCATGTCAGCCTGCCTGAGCAGGGAAACGAACCCACAACTTTTGAAACCAAAGGCCCTACCCCTGAACAATACTGACACGGCCGAAAGGAAACGTCCATAGACAGCATTTAACACGTGCATATACACACAAACAAAATTTCCTGCCCAGGCAGTCTGACAAGTCCAAAAGGCAACGTAAATAGGTTTGCATCTGTATTTGACTCTTATTAAGCCATCAGCTTTCTGTCCTGTTTATGTGGTTTAATCTATTTACAGGTGGGTTTTAAAGCTTGAAGGAGGAGGAATAATCAAATCCCTGCCTTTAACTTTTAGAGTTTTATGAAAGTATTTTACTGCTTTTATTTCTTTCAATATTATTTTGGAAGAAACATAAGAAATCAAACACCGCTGTTGATTAAAAGCTAGAAGAGTCATACCTTTGTTCCTGAAAATATGGAATTACGATCAAATATTTTCTACCACTACCGCACATTTTATTCAATTCCTTAAAGGGCAATTACATCCATTTT
>JAHWFP010167415.1:0-13565 GCA_023313725.1 Lithobius niger | reverse complement strand
AAAAAAATTAATTAGTAACTGTAGTAGTAGTTACTCTTAGGGGAGAAAAAAATTGATCCGCAAAATACCGTCATTTTGTAGTTTTCGTCAATTCGAATTTTCGTGTGGGACCTGAAGGGTTCGTGTTCCTTAAAAATAAATAACAACAACAAAAACTGCTTCTGTTTCACAATAGAATGTAATGCAACTGGCACTTTACTTGAAATATAATTATTCAGCAACCATTAATTATACCAAAGTGAAGACTTTCTTTAGGCTGTTAAGAAACGATTTACATAATTACATTTTCGTAAGCAGCTCACAACCAATATTTTCACGAAAGCAAAACCCTAAAAGAACCAAAAGTAGTGATATCATACAAAAACCCCATAAGGGTAATAGGAGCCATCAAGTTTTCACCATATAAAGTAGTGATATCAGAGCCAAAATGGCTGCCACCAAGTTTTCGGTCTCAACCCTGACCACCTTGACTTACACCTCGGTGATTGTCAGTTAGGTTTTACTGATTACGGTTCGGAATACAAACTTGACGACTGCCATTTTGCCTCTGATATCGTTACTTTATACGGCAAAAACCTGATGGGTCAGTCTACCCTTATGGGTTTTTTTTTTATATGATAATCGCTACTTACATTCTTATAACCAAGTTTTTCCATTTATTCTTAGTGCGGTACAACAACAATCACAATAATAAATCAGTCAATCCTACATGTAGTACTGGATCGTTGCATTATATATAAACACCACATCATAAGTTATCATTAAAATCACCCAAGACAGTGCACAAAATATAAACAACGACGTTTCGGAAAAGGCCACTTTCCTTCATCAGGTGTCTAAGATGTTAGCTAAAATTCATGGTTAAAACCAAGTCAATCCATCGACAAATGTCAACACACTCGGAGTATACAAAAAATACTTACGTGTGGGGATTTTGGGTGTGTTATTTAATTCTGTTTGTTGTGAGTACGTTGACATTTGTGGAAGGGTTGACATGGTTTTTACAATAATATTTAGCTAATTTTTTAAAAACCTCATGATGGATAAGCGTCCTTTTACGAAACGTCGTTGTTTATATTTTGTGCAGTCTTGGCTGATATTGATGATACTGGATCGTCAGGCTGATTCTGCACGATTCGGCTTCACACCCTAGACTGGGTAAGCATCCAGATTTACGGTTTGACTTGAAAGGACTTAGTAAATAAACAACTGAGGTTGTTTTTCCTGTATTTCACTCTTAAAACTTGATTTATTTGGAGTTTTGCTTTAGATTTAGGGTTAATTACCCGTTGCTTCTCGAATGCCGGCGTGATTTAAAATTCATGGGAGGGGTGACAAATTATCGCCACATTTATCTGAAATTCAGAGGAGTATAATTACCGAGTAGTGCAGGCATTTGTAATCCCAGCCCTTTCAAGTTTTGCACAAGTGAATAACAAAGCTCAACAGCAAACAAGGAATGGTAGAATTCTTCGGTCTTCGTAATGGTGCAAACAAAGACGCTGCATTCTACGCCAGCACAAAAATAAAACTATTTCACGGAGAACCAAGGGTCATAAAAGCATTCGACGGTGAAATAAGATTGCAGCTTTACGGCCAACTCCTTCACGAGTTTTAAACATTACGCTAGCTGAAAAATGCAGGTTACTTTCTAAAGAAATATTACGGCTCTAAAAACGACAACAGTTGTTTTGTGAATCCGTAGTCATCGCAAACAGAAACAGAACCCAAAGCTAAGTATAATGACGTTTAGAGAGCAAAATAAATATTTCCTATAAACACACATGCTATAAGTGTATTTATTTTTAGCTAAAAGGGCTTTTTGTTATATGGAAAATTTTTTTTATCGAAAGACATAATTCTTATCGAGAATTATTAATGTGTTATTGAAATGTTTACGATATTAGTAATGTGGGATGAAAGGTTAGTGGCGACGCTACTGGGGAAGGAAGGCAATCCCATGCGCATTTTTCCATCCCCATTCATTTGCTATTAGAGGTCCATGCATCCCTGTTGACCTTCCGGTATAGACTCAGTTTTGCGACATTAGTTCAAACGTATGTCAATGTTGCCAACACATTCATTTTCTTGTTGTTTTTTTTCGTGTGAGATGATTTTGCGACATTAACTGTAACCTGTGTAAATGTTGCAAACGCTATTCTCAACAGGTCGCACGACATATCGGAAGGACTTATGTCCCTTTAAATAAACACAAATCGCTGTTAATATAGGAAAAAGGAAAACAAGTCAAACACCGGAAATCGTAGACAGCGATTTGTGTTTTATTTAATCCTTCGTTGAGCCATTGTTTTATTTGCATTTCTTCTCTATTACCATGACTGCAAACATTCTCGGTGGAATGGAGCCGTTGGCTCTGCCGTGACTTTATAACGGGTTCAGTGAGTCATTTTCATGCCAGTGGAGGAATGGCCATGGCGATAAAGGCGCTATGCCAGTCATCTGGGGACGAACTGCGTTGTCAGTTTGAATCCGGATCATGCCACTCCGACAAAATGTAAATGCATAAAGGTGGCTTCCTGTGTACTATGCTATTTCATGTGTATGATTTTTCTCTGTGTGGCTTCTTTTTCTCTTTCCTTTGTAGAAACCAATAGCAATAGTACTGCCCAAACGGCGAAACAAGCTATGTTGTCATGAGGATTTAAGCAATTCATTGCGACCTGCTAGCCACAAACTTTAAGATAACATTACCGTTTCTTTCAGCGGTAATGCAAGATTTGGACCAATTCACTCAAATTTGCCTGAAAGTATCTACATCATTAAAGACGTATGATATGCGTGCGTGCGTGCGTGTATGTACCTCTACTCCTCTGGAACCAAAGCACCTACAAAGATGGGAGTAGTAGGACCAAACGAAAGACAATTCAGTTTGTGCTTGGTTAGGCCTATTTTCATCGCTGTAACTTGATATTGTGACCCTCAAATACGCGAAAAAAAACCTGCAAAATGACGTCAAAGTTTTTTTTAACCCACACGATGTTTGTTCGTGACGTCATAGTTTGTTCATGCAAACCTCCTCGAGCGATGTGGCTTTATGAACAATAAAGCAGCGCAAATCGAATAACTCGAAATCGCATAAGGTGGAAATCTCAGCTGGTGAAAAGAGGGAGTCACTGTGTAACCGATATCCCTCCAGCCCCCATGCACCATAAAAAAAGAAAGCTACGATTACTGCCCAAATGACGAAACAAGCTAGACTGTCTTGAGGATTGAAGCATTTAGTTGGATAATTCCATTCCAACACTCTAATCCGTAACCATTTACTTCCAAACGTTCCATCGATGAAAATAAAAAAATCACAGCTCACCTTCATCACAGCTATAGTTGCAGCACTTTTACCGTAGAAACAAATTTACGGATTAAAAATCTTTTCAAACAATACTTCATCTATGACTGAGTGTTCTTTCCTTTTTTTCTCTTGGGTGGGTTCTTCTTGAAGTTTTGTGACAGCCCACTTCACCAGAAACATGCACCAAACTTACCCACTCGTTCCCCTGCCTATCCCAAATCAGTTAATGAAGACATTTCCAAATTTTCCTTTCCTACCCCCCACCTGAGGGGGCAACACCTGCTCTCCCAAAGGCACACAACACTTTCCCTGTCACAATGTCTAATCGTGTCTCTTATCCTTTGTTAGTCTCAGTGTATAGGCGCCTCTGCAGAACAGAGGGTGTTTGAAAATTCTACGTCCTGCGACGTCGAAACCAATCAAGACTTGAAATTTTGGAGGCGCCTATAATGCAGGAGATGGGTGACTGCTTGAATTGCCTAATGAACAGCAGTCATTCACGACCAAATCACGCGACACGTCATATACCACAAGTGAATAACGGCAGCCATCATGGTCTCTGGTCGATTTCCACCTCCTCAAATGCTTGTCAAAATTGTCATCGCACTCCCAGCTCGTAGAACCATAAACCCGCTCGCTCACAACACTGGGATGCTGAGTTGATGACGTCGTAGGTGATGATGCCATCAGTTTTGTAATGGGAATCCAGCAACACTCCCTACCGGAAATTGAGATCGCCCCGGAGGAAGCTGCGTTGGTCAATACGGTTGTAACCGCAATTTTCACTTATTGGTATTAGTTTTTAAAAAGAGGGGTGAACGTATCGGTGAAGTCAAGCATTTTGCAGTCAACTGTTAAGGTATTCCTCTCGGTAATTTTGGAAAATGTCAGTGCGGGATGCCAGGTTTTATGGTAAGCTATTGGAAAGTAGAAAATTGTAGAAAAAAAGGGCGTGGCTGGTTGTTTTTTGCTGAATATATAGCCGGACGCACTTAAAAAAACACGTAGTTTTTTTTTTATTTCGCCGTAAAATAAAAAAAAATTAAAAACTATGTACGTTCTTTGGTGATGTGACCTTCAGATAAAGTTTTTTTTTTATTTATTATATTTAAGAAATATTGTCAATGATACCCGGCTTTTCCCCCAGCTTGTTCCTCATGTTTGGCGATGCGATCGGGGACTCTTGTGTCCCTGGTAGGTCTAACCTTGGTGGTAAGGCATTCGTAATCCCAACCCAATACCATTGACCCTCCCTCTGCAGCCGAGCCATCAACTTTGTTTTAAACTTTAAAAATTATAGTTTTAACATCGGATGGCAGTTAGACCAACAGGGCTTTGCCATTCTGGTTGCGTTTACAATAAACTTATATTATTATAAAGTATAACATGAAGCCCACTTCACATTTCACCAGGTTTGGGTTCTTTCATTGTATTTCCAGTACAGAACATTTATAATTTCATACACTTCAGTTATGCAGGTCATTAAAACCCTGTAAAATTAGTCTGCAACATTAATTGATAAAAACGTGCGTGCTGATTATAATGTGGACTGTTAAAACTACTAAAGTTGTGCATTCGTTTGGTAGTCATTTGCAAAGGTTTGAGGGGAAAAAAGACGTGCGTAGTAGGGAAAGGACTATGTTGTATACGAACGGCAGCTGTGACAAATATCCAAGGCTTTATATTATTAGAAAACATTGAAAAAACGAACTCGTTTGATGTTTAAGGTAAGTTTTTACTGAACCGAAGTCAAAACACCAAAGGCACGTGCAAATAAACTTTCCTGTAAGGTTTCAGAAATTGCAGTGTTGCCTCACTGTTTAGTCCATGTGAAACCTTACTGCTGTGCACAAATGGGAAAGATCGCTAATGCGGCAAAAATGATTTTGACTAGCTTAAAAGCCTGTCTCATTCGGTTCTCTCCGAGACCACTAAATGAAACCAAAATCACACGGGGGCTGTCATCAGGTTAAAAAAAAGCTGAAAACATAGCAACACTACATGCTCACACAATTACAAAAATATTCTATATGAAACGTAAAGAATTGTTATACAATTTTAAAAATGTAAACATCTTATTTCTCATCACCCAAGTTTCCAACTGTAAGTGTGATGGAAAGCAATTCGAAATATTTTAAAAACATTTAAATTTGATTACGTGGTACGTAAGGCTGCCCTAATTTCGTCTAATTGCTTTTAAATAAATAAATAAATAAATAAGTAAAAACGTTTTTGCAATTGCAAATGTTCAAGCGAGGATCGGGGGATCGCTGACAGCCTGCCAAATCTAAGCCCGCCCGCGCACTGAGCGACTTGGCCACGTTGCTGCAGCCAATAAAAATTATTAATGCACGTCGGTGACGTCACGCCAACACATCCCAATGCTTAAAAGTGTAGCCGTTATATACGGTTAATCTGAAAACCCACACACGTGACCGTGGGTTAATTTTGATAACCCACACTTTTTCGATAACCCACACTTTTTTTGATAACCCACACTTTTTTGATAATCCACACTTTTTTTGATAATCTAACACTTTTTCCGCGCTCCACACAACCATTGCTCTACCACGTGACATACTTTGCAAAACTACCGTACACAAAACAAATTCAACCAACATAAATAAGCACATTTGCAACCTGCGACATTTATCGTACTAACACGAAAAAAAAAAAACCTCGCGTAGGCCACTATGCTAGGACCCCACCCGTGCAGGAATGGTCCAATCCTCCAACTTTTCACTCCGACAGTACTAAAACTAGGCTACCGACACTAGTAAACACACCTAAATACACCTAAAAACATACGATACTCAAGCGAACAGCACATTTATAACCTGGCGACATTTTACGCACTAACACGAAAAAAAAAAAACACCTCGCGTACGATGCTAGCCCCCTCCCCACCCACGAATGAATAGTCCAAGCCGAACCCCCCGACAACCTTTCGTTCCGACGGTACGAAAACTAGCCTACTGACACCTTCTAAACACACTTAAAAATCCTACGAGACTCAAGCGAATAGCGCATTTTATACGCTATATCTTATTTAAACTAATAAAGTAGAAAAAATACGGTTTTACCTTAAACACAAATGTCGGTGACTGGGACTGGATATAGGGACGTCCTCGCGTACGGGAGACTTTCGCAGATAGGAAGTTTAAACCGGAAGTTTGAGTTCAGTAATTTACTTCATAATTCACAAATGAAATTTTCAAATAAATTTTTTGTTAATCTCAAATAACTAGACATGTTGGCTCGACGTCACACCTTAGCATTAAAACACATATCCGTGAATTAGACCGGGTTATCCCGAAATAATTGCTCGTCTGCGAGAAACGGAACAGTCCAAAGATCGAGGGGTAGCAAAATCGAACTCGCGCTGGCGTGCTCGTGCGATTTCGCAACCCCTCGATCTTTGGACTGTTCCGTTTTTCGCAGACGAGCAATTATGTCGGGATAACCCGGTCTACTTCACGGATATCTATTACTTAGTGCGTGGTTTTACATAAACGGTAAGCTTTCTCATTGGCTGCAGCGACCTGGCTGCGTGGCCAAGTTGCTCAGTGCGCAGGCAGCCTAAGAGAGAAAAATAGAAGTTTAACATCAGAAAGTAAAACGATATAAAATAAGTGCATCCCGAAAGAAAGGTATGCCACTGACTTAAAAATAAAACATGTAGGATTGAAAGTATCATGTCAAGTTTAGGGGTAGGACAGCTGCATGAATATGTCCAGATTCATGCTGATTAAAGGCGCCGGTTCCCCTTTTCGATAACGTTGCCCATATTCTAAACACAGCATCCAAGTTCCCGATTCTTTGTCATCCAACAGGCTGATATGGGTCACGTGATCTCGTTTTAGTTATGAAAATTCGCGGCGCTGCAGTGAAGTGTTGTTTTTTTTTTTTTTAATTTACCGCTATTTTCTTTATATTGATCGAAGATTCTACGATACTGCATCTAGGAGTTAAAAACGTGAAAAGGCGTCTTTAAGCGCTTCCGGAACAAACAAGACGTTAACCACCTCTTCGGGTAGAGAATTCCAGATACCAATCACCCTCACGGAAAAAAAGGTTTCGACGGCAATCCAAGTAAGACGCCTGTATTGAGCAGCGTCATGTGACGTCATACTGCCAGCAAGTGCTGTAGGTGAAAGGGGCACTAGATTAAAATGGAGGATTATACAAAGGCACTTCTTCTCAAGGCAGTGCTTTGAGAGCGGGTTTCATAGGCTTAAAAAAACGTTGTTTCCTTCAATCCCTTATGCTGTTAGGCTGTAATTGGAAACTAAAGATTCCACTTGCTTAAAAATGCTAGCAACTGCCAACAAATCGACAAAAAATCACGCATTATAGGCCTAAGAAATCCACTCTTAACAGCATTGTCTTTAGTAAGACGCGCTTCGTTTCCCCGTCCAGTGAGCCTTGCAGCTATCCCAGTTACTGGCTCCAGCATAGAGTTATATACAATAATACAACGTTGTGTCACTGCCCTATTGTAAGTTTAAGAGAATGTCGTCTGGTGCGAGTTACATTTGAAAAGTCGAAGAATGGGAGCACAACACCCAACACACCATGAACAATCTGGAACGTGAGGATCAGATCGGATCTCACTCTTTGAAGTTCGAGTAAGTCAAGCTTTAATAAAGTCAGTAATTTCAATAATTTCTTTTGAAGGCCCGTGTGGGATTCGGTAAATACGACACTGGTGCAAGCAAGCAGCTAGAGCACGTAATCTTTTCCCAAAAGAAACTCTAGAATGCTCTGGGATTACGTAACACACAAACTAACCACGTTCCGAAACGGAGCAACACTAACGTCGTAATACCGAATCCCACATGGGAATTCGAAAGCAAGTAGAAGGCTTAACTCTCCCTAAAAAACATACGCCGTCTTTCTTAATTTAAATTAAATATTTTCCAAACTTCAAAAAGGGGAACTAAATCTTGGCAGCCTTAACATATAATCAGATTTAACTGGTTTTAGAATATTTCGAATGCTGTTTAGTCACCGTAATCTAAATTGGCAGGAAAACGGGGCTTCATTGGTTTGTGCGCAAGCCTTGACGAGTTTAAGTTTAAAAATGTAATTCCGTACTTTTCCTACATTACTTCATTGATGTGACCATGAAATGTTACGATATGTTTTAAGCTATTTTTTCACTCCTGAGGACTGCCTCCCATGCGACGGCGGAAATATTGTGCGTTCAGCCAACGCTTCTCATAAAAATATCAACTAAATAGTTGTTATATCCACGAACACAGAACAAATAAAGATATGGCGTAACCAAAAGGAGTGTTTGGTTTGTTTGTTTTTTTACTTTCTAGTTGCAGAACTCAAACTGGGTTATCTCCCTGTAACACAGAGTAGACGACGAGAAGGACAATTTAGCTGGATAAATCAGAGTGGAAAATCCTGGAGCTTTTACATGCTCCAATGGACATGAGCGCGAAGCATCTCAGGGCCCTTCTCGTCCCTAAAGGTGCCAGGGGGTGGCCGAAGCTGTGTCCACTGAACCCCCTTCCCCTCCCCCAAGGAGTTAGCCATCTTTTTAATAATTCACGATATTTGAATTATTTGGTACCGTTAAACATTTCTAATGCCGAGGGATACCGGGAGAACCAGGTTAGGTTACGTTAGGTATGTTAAGGAGCTTAACCTTTAAGATCAAGAAACCCACAATAAAGTGAAAAACAATGTTACAAAACAGAAGATGTGAATAACCAAAACTGCATAAATGAATACGGATGCAAACTATTTACGTTGCCTTTTGGACTAATGTCAGACTGCCTAACCGGCGAATTGAACTCACGACCTTTGAAACCAAATACCGAAGTCCTACCGCAAAGCCATACTGACACGGCCAAAAGGAAACGACCATAGCATTGAACACGCCCACATACACATAATAAACATACACTTTCCAATCAACACTGCAGGAGGAATGCTCACTTGCACGCCACACACCAAGTGAAAACGACTGGAACGTACACGATAAGATAGATACGATTTATTCTCAAAGGGAGAAAAGGAACCCAAATGGGCATAGATAAATGCCACTAACAATGGTCCAAGAATAAAACTAAGGGTTAGAAGATATAGTTATTATTATTATTATTATTATTATTTACTTTTAATCAACTTTACAAGTATTCGATAATTACCAAGTTTTATTCTGACTCGAAATACAAAATACCCATCCATAGACCGTCCAGGAACATAAATGCATGGCTACAAACTCCTACTTGGAGAAACTCCTATGGTAAAAGAAGAATGGCCTATGTTATACCAAACATTTTTAATGAAATACCTTCTACCTTAAGATCCTTTCAAGACATGTACAAAATAAAAAAACATTAAAAGCTGGATTTTGGGGATCTCCTAAAATGTAGTCGTTGTACTGTAAAACCTGTTTTTAAGCTGACTAATATTGAAATATTTACTAATATTTACTAATACTGACTAATATTTAATTAAGCATCTTGTGGGTGGAAATTTTAAATCAATAATAACTTTTAATACTTTTTTTGTTAATTTTTAATAATACTGTTTGTTAAATATGATAAGTAATATGAGCTTTTTTATAGCTAAGAATCTATTTGTTTTGTCTCAGTGCACATACTGGCTCTGTAGCTTCGTGCATGTTATGCTGAATAAATTATTATTATTATTATTATTATTATATTATTAAACTACCATATCAAATTTAAGATAACTAAATTAGTGTACTAAATTTAATATATGGAATATGGAATTTAATAGGAATATCTGTAAAAATGTATGACGCATGATTATAATTTAACATATACAAATAACGAAATGTATTACTTGCTTGCACACGCAAGTTCTTAGGAATTTCGTGCCTGTACCAACAACAACTTGTACAATAAAGCACATTATTATTTTTTTTTATGGGTCTGCAATTATTACTATTAGTATTGACTATTTGCCTATGACATGATTCAACAATTCAAAATTGGTTTTGAACGATACCAATTGTTGACTATATTTTGACTATATTAACTATATATTGACTATAAATTGTTTGTTTTTGCTTTACTCGTGTTTTCTTTGAGATTGATTTATATATTTTCACTCCTCTCTGTATTCTGCTTTTATCTCCCTTTTCGTAAATTTGTTGCGTATATATATATATATATTTATCGATGCATTTTTTTATATTTTATTTCGATGTGTTTTGTTGTTGTTCTTTTGGCGCCTAACCTTTGATTTTGTGTGCAAAAGTGTTAGTTTCAATTGTTTTTCTTTATCTGCTGCTCTCAAAGCATTAGCTCTTGTGGAATGAGTGTTTGCTTTTGTCCTTTTTTTGTAACCTGTGGTGGATGAATAAACTTACTTACTTACTATACATAACAGAAATACTAAAAGCAACTATAAACAGATTAAAACATTTCAATTGCAGAAAAAGAAAAACAAAAGTTTTTCCCTTCACTTTTACTAAGTAAAACCTAGACAAGGTCTATCCTAATAGGCCAAACAAAAATGCACACGACCTGAATAATTTTTTTTTAAACACCACAAGAACCCTCACAAGATTAACATCTTTCAACCTACGCTTGAACACCACAAGTGACGGGGCAAGCACAACATCCTGAGGCAATGCATTCCAAGGGTGAATTACCCGGCTTGAAAAGAAAAACTTAACGACTGTTCAAATTTACGCGCTCCACAACCAATTTCGAGTGGATCTGAGACGATCTGAGCTCAAAGAAACTGTACCCATACCGACGCAAGTCGCCCTGCAAGGCTGCAAGTAAAATTTAGACCAGTTCTCAGCCTACGTAATTCAAGGGAATCCAGATCGAGCAGGTTTAGTCTCTCACGATAGGAAAGATTTCGTACACCTTGCAGTAAAACTGCGCTGAACGGATTCAATTAGCTTGACACCCTTCACAAGATATGGCGACCAAACAGGACTGGCATACTCCAATAAAGAACGCGCGTACACCTTAAAGGCCCAAACGAGGGTCTTCTTGTCACCAGACTTTAAAAAATTTCCTCATCATTGCCGCGCGTTTGCGGACAATTTTAACAACATGGTAACAGTGATCGGAAAACTTAAGATCGTGAGCACACCCCACATCCCAAGATCTTTTATGGATTTAATAGGTTTTAACACTGAACCGCTCATTTATTTAACACTTCTCCAGCTCATTTGGATTTCTGCCCTGCTTAATCCACAATTTTACTCTTTATTGTTTTTTCCTGTCGTTTTTACTTGGCGTGTGGCGCACAATCTGACGTCTCTCTATTGGCGATTGGAAAGGTTATGTTTGTATGTATATGTGTGCGTATTGAATGCTGCCTATGGATGTTTCCTTTTGGCCGTGTCAGTATGGCTTAGCGGTAGGAGTTCGGCAGGACTTCGGCCTTTGGTTTCAAAGTTCGTGGGTTCAATTCCCCGCTCAGGCAATCTGACATATAAGTCCAAAAGGAAACGTAAATAGGTTTGCATTCGTAATTATTTGACACTTCTCGAGCCCATTTGGCTTTCAGTCTTGCATAACTCAACTGCATACATACCAAAAACCGTCGCTAACCAACACCATGACATCCACTACAACACCAAAGTAGGTAACCAAGTTAAGGAATAATGAAAGCTCAGGTCATCTCCAGGTAGAGTGAGAATCAGTATACCACCCACCAACTACAGCCTGTTATTTTTTTTTATTGCTATCCCTTGGCTAAAACATAGCAATATTCGACAAAATTGCAAGCTGCCAAAGTGGATAAAATAGAATCAGCAAGGTGGAGCCACATGGAAACTGAGTTATTAGCTGAGCATTCGTAATAATGCTGTGATCATCCGTCGTTATGGCAACCAAATCAGGTTCCATGTGGGAAGCACGCATTAGTGTTTCCCAAAATGGAAGCAAATTACGCGCGAACATTACGTAGGGCAATCAAAGCGAATCATTACTCTCCTTGGAGTAATTTAAAAAGAAAACGTAATTACAGGGTTCCTATACTTCAAAATTTATATTGTAGTACGGATTCAGACGTGGCTTTAAATAGAGTGCAGTCGAAACATGCATGACTGAAAAAAAAAAATAAAAAAATAAAACTTTTTTCTGTTATTAGTTTCTGATGTTGAAAAGACTTGATTTATAACATTGCGTGCGTGTGTAACGCGCTTGATTCAGAAGAGGTGGGATGAGGGGAACTTGTGGAGGGGGAAGTGGGCGAAAAAAATCGACTTTGCAACATGACACAGCTTCGTCTATGTAATAACCATCGTCGGCCGAAAAAAAGTTTCGATTTTTCATAGAATTTTGGTCATTGTAACGACTGGGTCTTGGAGTGTCTGTTTTTCCATTTTGTATCGCGATGTGTGCTGGACAAAAAGGATATAGACCTTGTCATCGCTGTCAGGGCTCCCAGCCAACTACAATGGATAAAAAATAGGAAATATAGGAATTTTTTTTTTTTAAATAGGAGCTTTATAAGAGGCGGTTAGTTCACAAGTCCATTTTGAGATATTAAGGTTAGACAAACGAACCCATTATAAAAATCACTGTTCAGTAATACTTAATGGTGAAAGGTTAGGCATTTGAGTCCGGTATAGTACATTAAAACTGTTAAGACGGCAAACTTAATATCCCAAAATCGTGGGTGTGGCAGCTGTCTACTCACCACCCCAACAATAGCATGTTGAACACAGTTAAAAAAAAACCTAATTTTTTTTTATTGCATTTCTGTAATGTGCAAGTGATTCTAAGCAACTTTCCCTTTTACACCACCCATCTAACTCTGTAACCTTTGGCCCTATATAGAGTTAAGTGGGCACTTAGAAGAGAAAAAGAATGACCCTGTGGACTTAGCCAAAAAAGTGCAAAAAACGAAATGTTTTAAATTAAATTTCTGGACTCTGCAAGTAGTTCTGAGAAACTTTCCCTTTAACACCACACGTCTATCTCTGTAAGTTTAGAATTTCAGTATAGGCATCTATTGGACTTAGAAAAATTCTGTGACTTGCACCACTGTGCTCCAAACTTGGACACATTTTCGTTTAGTGCACAAAAAGATAGCTGCCATCTCCGGGCTAAAAACTGAAACTAGGAGATACACCACTTATGAACTATTACAAAGAGATATTACGATTCGGAAATTGTACCTAACGCAGTTTTTTCGAAAAGTGGACTTACACCACTTGTGAACTAACCGCCTCCTTATTGAAAATCAACAACATTTGTAAGAAGTTTACCAGGGGCGTAGCAAGGTGCTTTTGAGGCTC
>JAHWFP010167410.1:0-23164 GCA_023313725.1 Lithobius niger | reverse complement strand
CCCCCCCCCCCCCCCCCCCCCCCCCCCCCCCCCCCCCCAATTGCTCCTCCAAGAACGAGCCACGGGGCATACAAATCTGTTTATTTGTTATCTTCTTCAAAAACCTTTTTTTCCATGGAGTCATGCAATTCAGCAATGCAAAAAATAAAAATATATATTTGTTCAGTAAGGGTAAAATGGTTCCAACAAATTATCAGTATTACGGAAGTTCAAGAACAATAAATCCAGGCGGCAGGGATTCTATGTCACCATTTAAATAAACCCACTCTCGAAATTTCCAACGAGCTGATCACTCGCCATTTCTCAATGGTAAACCCATTTTTTTAGTTCGGGGTTTGAGTCTTGCTACGTAGCGCGACCTGTATTGTGGATGTCCTAAGTGTAGTGTTTGTACTGTGTAGATTATTTGTGTTCTTATATGTGTTCGTCCCCTGGTTTTATAATTTTATTGTACTGGGAAAAAGAAGTAGAGATACGTTTTCTAGCAACAGCATCATCTACCAAAAAATACTGGGCGGTCCCAGTGTGAAAGGCTTTATCTGAGCGGATCGTTGCGGCTGCTTCCGTCAACAGCTTCAGACAACATCTTGACGAGTTTAACTTTGCCAAATTTTTGAAAAGACCCAATTATGTTGTCGCCTGCTAGTTGGGTGGTGATTGTTGGCCTGGTGTATGCCCAATAATACCCGCTTGTTCATGATCATGTCTCTTCTGGTGACCATGGCTTTTTAATTATGATGAACTTTTTTATTTTTATTTTATCTTGATTATGATCGACAATTGGTTTAGGCCAGGCTTTAAACTGCAATGCATTTATTTTATTTTATTTATTTAAAATTTTTTTTTAAACATTGACAATGGTACGGCTTTTCCCCACACTCGTCCCTCACGTTTGGCGATGCCATCGGGGACCATTGTGTCAATGGTAAGTCTAACCTTGGTGGTAAGGCATTCGTGACCCTAACCCTATAACATCAACCCTTCCTTTACAGCCGGGCAATTGTCTTCGTTTTAAAATTTTTAACTTTGCAATTTTTTATTTTTGTTTTAACTTTGGATGGCAGTTAGTGACCACCAGATCCTTGCCATTCCGGTTGCATTTGCAACAACGTTATATATTATATTATATTATATTATATTATATTATATTATATTATATTATATTATATTATATTATATTATATTATAACATACGCATAAGCGGATTTTAAAACTTGCCCCAATCATTGGTGAATCCAGGAATTTTGTTTGGAAGGGGCAAAAAAAAATGATGAAGGGTCCGAAAGCTTACGCATTTTTAACAATTCAGTGAATTTTCAGGGAGCTTATTTAAGAAATTTGTTAATGTAATACATTTCTTAATTTGTTCAGCTAATGTGAATAAGTTTAGTAAAAACTAGCCATATTGCTCGCTTCGCTCGTTCCATTGGCGTCGTCTTGCTTCACTCGAGAAGATTTGCATGAACAAACTATGACGTCATGAACAAACTGATATCATGAGGGAAAAAAAAACTTTGACGTTGCTTTTTCAGGTTCTTTTGCGTATTTGAGGTTCACAATATCAAGTTAAAGCGATGAAAATAGGCCTAACCGAAATGCAATTTAATTATCTTTCATATGGTCCTACTCCCATATTTGTAGGTGCCTTGGTTTCAGAGGAGTAGAGTTACACGCACGCACATAGTACGTCTTTAATGGTGTAGATTATTTCTTCAATGGTAATAAAATTGCTTGCTTATTTGCCTATAGATCTTTTAAACGGGACGGAAAGCCAATGGGCTCGAAATTGGTTAACTGACATATAAGTCCAAAAGGCAACGTAAATAGGTTTGCATCTGTATTTCGCTATAGATCTTTTCCCGACAAATACTGAATTTTTTATTTAACATTAAAAATAGCATTACTCCGCATATTCTACACAGCATCCCCTCCCCAACACACAATACGGTCCCTCGTAAGGCTTGAAGCATTACAAGAAAATAAATAACTTGTTTAAACTGTCGGAAATTCAAAGAGATACTAACAACTTGGGATATACAAACACACACATATATATATATAGCAATTAAGAGAACTGAATTTTATTGCTTATGAATCTGCTAAAGCTTTTAGTGCACATCGTTACTTTTATCTCAAGTTTTTTTACTACTTCATTGGAAGCTTATGTTGGATTTGATTTGCGCAGTTATAATTCCACAACGTGGCATGAAGATAGGGTAGGCGAGCTCACAGTTATTGGAACTGCTCGTTCTGATACAACTATAAAAAAGATTACTCTCCATATTTGGTAACCTTACCTAATGACAATGACACACTAAAGTAAAATGTTACATCAAATTTGTCCATGGTTAACGACGCTAACGCTTTTGACGGCAACGATCAATGGTAATTACTCTTCTTGATTCGCAGCAGATCTGGTTACCAGCTAGAGAAATTATATTGAACAATAGAGTTAGATTGTGTGTAATACAACTACATAAGTTGTGTTAGACACAGCCTGCTTTCTGTATTATAAGCTTTCGTCACGAATTCAGTGCTTCGTATGAAGTGTGTCTTACGTTGTGTGTTAACCATATGGTTCCTTCATCCGGGTTTGCTACTGCTTCATAATATTACCGAAATGCAACACAATCAAAACTATCCGTTCGTCTGGATTTAATAGGATCAGGTTCGCCTTATTCAAACTGAAGGACCAGGATGCAGCGGGGCACAGGAAACCTTGGCGTAATGCATTTTTGATGTATTCTGTAGTGGGACTTTTTGAGGTGAAATTCTCTGCTGGACTGTCGTATGGTTGCTTATTAAGGTTGTCTTGTGATCTTTTAAATTCTTTCTGCTGACACAGTTAATTTTCAATGATTGATATGTGTAAATTTTTTAAAAACAGAATTGTGCTGATTGTTTTCTGCCACGGATAATGCGCGCTGAGGCTCATTAATAAACACACAACACGAATTGGAAACGTTTGACGTTACCTGTAGCACTGTAACGGGTGTTAGTGGAAAAATTCCTACATAACTACTGCAAAAAAGGCTAAAGCATAGGAAGCCAGATGTACTGCTATTTTATAAAATCCTTACAATCAAAGAATTGTTTTTTGCCACGGATAATACGCGCTGAGGCACATTAATAAACACACAACACGAATTGGAAAAGTTTGACGTTACCATAGCACTGTAACGGATGTTAGTGGAAAATTCCTACATAACTAACGCAAAAAAAGGCTAAAGCATAGGAAGCCAGATTTACTGCTACATTATAAAATCCTTACAATCAAAGAAACAAGAACAAACCTTGTGCAGCGTGGTGCTAACATACATTCTAACTGATACATAGTTCCGAATGTTCGTCTCCGGTGTCACTTAAACTTGTTTTAGTAGCACGCCTTACATACTTGTTTCCCTGAATTTATAGAGTTTTTTTTAACACAGACGTATGTCGTGCAGACTCCATTTATATTAATATTCCTGTTTTGTACCCATACGAGTGCTTTTTTTAAAATTAACATCACTGGTTTTTATTTAATAAATACAGATGAAAAGTGATAATTTCTGGTTTTTAACTGCTTATGCATGTAATGCGTAAAGCAGTTACTGAAATACGGTCGGGGAGAAAAAAGGGTTTACGTTGTGAGCTATTGTTATGTTATGCAACCGTTACTTTACAGCAATGTGTCAGTCAGTTGCAACAAATAATGACGAACGCACGATAATAGAAAACAAACCATAAACTGTTTTATTAGTTTAGGTATTTATTGTGGACCATCACTTCAGGAGAGGTTTATTACTCCGTGACCTCAGATACGAAACCTTCCCACCTCGTATGGCAAGTTAATATAAGCAAGGCAGTCAGGGTTTTTGGGTGTAACCTATTTCCTATGTTTTTCTTTTTAAAAATACCTGAGGATATGGGCAGTATAGGTGGAGAATACCGATCATCCTAAATAAGAATGCAGACAATTCATTCAACAGAAGAGACACTATAGGCATGACAAAAATATGTCCTATCTGGAAGAACAACAGCAAGATTTTTCATTGTTGCAAATAACTGGTAAATTTTGCGTGAAGGCTTACACAAGCAGCGTGGGTTCATTAGTACTGTTAAAAGGTCCACATTTTATAGATATGTATGACGTTAATACTAATGTATCCGATATCATTCTGACATATGGCGATAAAACGTTCTCAACTCATAACACCGTTACTAGTGTTTATTTTGCAATGGTTGGAGTGCAGGTAACCACAGACTCGGGTAAGGGATACGCAACTGATGAAAGAAATACTCTCACTTAAAGGTACATTCCTCCCAACGCCATTCTTCTCGATCCTCTACATCAAGTATGGCCCCAAACGTCTATTTTCTTACCGTTAGTCAATCCTTTGGTAAAAATCCGTTTTAAAATGTGGCGTCTAGGAGGTTTTCTGTTGAATAATTGTTAACTATATTTACTGTATCCTACACGTATATGATCCTTTGCGCACCTACAGTGACCTTGAAGTTTCATCTGTGTGTGCACATGCACTAATTTTCATCTTTTGCTAATAATTACTATGAGATCAAAAATCTAAAAGACTAATGCGGTAAAAATTAAAATTAATTATGCCAATAGATCGCCGAAGAAAAATTATGATATACCAGCTTAAAAAATTATAGAGTGTGATTTTAAAACACGAAAATCATTCCTGTTTGTGACGACACAATCTTAAGTGGATGCTTTTTCGTGTACTATTCCCAAAGCCAACTTAAACAGTAGCTGCGTTCGTCGCTGTGAAGAATGCAGCTACTGTTTCAGTTGACCTTGGTGGTGATAAATACGTGGATAGCGATCTGCGCATGGCTGTTATAAGGCAGGCTGGGTGTCCCTTTAAAGATATCATTATGCAGCAGAGCATGTTATTGTCAACATGAAAACCACCACAAAAGTTACCTAAAGGTCTCAGCAATAATAATTGTAATGATATTATTCATTACAATATCGTTACACTATCATTACGATATTGTATTGTAATGATATTGCAATGATATTTTAAACTGTGACTATTTCTTTGAGCCCCTAAATATCCATTGTATGAGTTTGTGCTTACATGCATTGTAGTTGTGAACACTGAAAAAAAAGGTTTGGGACACTGAAAAAAGGCAGGCATCGGACAGTTGTTTCACAAATAAGTTGTTTCTGTCCAGTTGAAACAGCTTACGGAGCTGTCTTTAGACGCCTGTAGCAAAAATGGCAAAACAACATAAAAACGATCTAAGATGGATGCTGACAGTGGCACTAGACTGGCCTCTGATATTTCACCATGTAAGCACTGTTACTTTTAGACGAAACCCACTGTCTCTACGTTATTTGCAATCGGTGCAATGGTGTGCATCATGATTTTTGCACCAATCTACCTAGATGCTTGGTAAAGTGCAGCCACCAGGAAAACAGACGGTTAGTTTGGGTCGGCGAGATATGCTGACCGATAGAGTCATTCCTCATGGAACATGATCTACGGCTCTCTGACACTGCCCGAGTATACAATTTACTCAAAACTGCTCTTTACAAGCTTACCCATAAAGTTCTACTTGGATATCAATGCTTTCAATCCCCAAATACTTGCTTAAGCCTTATACAAACATTCCTACAACAAATTTATCCTGCGGCAAGCCGCCACAACTGCTTACTTTTATGACACTCGTAAATTTTCGGTTCAACCAATCGAACACACTTCTTCCATGGATTGTTTCGGAGCTAACACAGCCGGAAAGAAGTCAAATAAATCCAATAATCCAATGAAAGAAAATCATGTTGCCAGTACGAATATAACAAAAAGGAAAAGTCAACGAAAATCAGCCAGATATGCTTCACTAAGGTTAAAAAAACTGCCATATTCAACCAATACCTCGATAGAGGGTGACACCTCCTCGTCGATTGACAATGGCTTGCATAACACCCGCCATCATAGGGAATGCGAAAGCAGAAATGGCAGTGATAGTGAAAGTGAACTCATCGTTATTGTCGAATTTTGGGCTACCTAGGAAAATCAAAACACTAACGTCAAAAAAGCGTGAACTAACTATGAGCCAACTAAATGAAAACATCAGTCAAAATCCATCCCATATCTTCCAGTTATGCCAACTGAGTTAATATGCATTACTAATCCACAACAATTCTAATCCCATACGTGCTGTTCACTATCAACATAAAGCGCATACATCCCATTCAACCAGCCATCAAATAATTAACAGCCCCGAACACAACCAAAAGGTAATTTGCAAACCAACAACTCCTACCTCATACCTAAATTCTGGAACAAATAAAATATCAGTGTCACTGTTGTCCAACCATATCAGTCAGAGAGTTGCTGTGGTTGTATCAAGATTTCCGCCAGGCACTACAATTTCCAACATTGGTCATATTGTTTTACATTCAATAGCCTGAAAGTTCACTGCAGGAGAGTAACAGTCAAGTTTCCTGAATTATACTCTTCCCTTTGTATCAACTCTACTAAAGCAAACTGCTCAATATCTACTGTGTTTAAATCCAAACGTCTGTCCTGATGGCATGCTTGTTCAAACAATCCAAGGAATGGTTAACATTAATCAACACCCCAGCAATAACTACAGTCCATTGCTACCAGTGCAATCACTGCATTAGATGCATCAATCAAAGCCACAACAAGAACAACTGCCACAGCAATCACAGCAACGAAAACATTTGGAGTCATTGCAGCTACTGATCCCTCAAGAGCTCACTCTGCAGCATAGAGACAACAACAGCAATACGAACAAGGAAAACTGAGGGTTCTCGTATCCTAAGCTAACCCCGAGAGATTCCAACAACAAACAATCTCTCGAGCCAAAAAACAAAGCCTTTGTTATCGACCCAACAGAGGGAAAGAACATGTCGCCAGTAATGTTCGAAAACCAAAGTCAACTCAACGACTGGAATACTGACCATCCGGACATTAACAATGAGTCAACCGTCTCTCCCTAACACCCTGAAAACTGTGCATACATCTAGACAACCCTAATGTCGAGGGCGTCTCTTTGCATTAACATTTACTCCTGGAACTATACAGGGTGATCAGTTAAGTTGGGACCCTGCTTGATAGATAAAGTACTACTTACTACGATGTGTTATGAGACCCAGGTTATGTGATGAGGCCAAGAGGGGCCACAGATGGATGACCCTGCCAGATGTTATCAAGGTAATTCAACTGCTAATTTCTTAAATATGGATCACACACCATGAGTATAAATTAGGATTATGTAGAGAACAAAGAGACATTACCAATACAAAAAAACGAACAAAAATCGGACCAGATTAGCAGGAACTATGGCGTACGTAAAATGGTTACTTTCGACCCCTGAAAGTAGGCAATGCTTCCTTGGACGACAGAGTGTTTGAATGGAATGCCATTCACGGGTGAAAAAGATCCATTTTACGTTCGTCATAGGTCCTGCAAATCTGGTTCGATTTTTGTTCTGTTTTTTTTTTCTCTTTGTTCCCTACATATTCCTAATTTATACTCATAGTATGTGTTGCATATTTAAGAAGTTAGCAGTTGAATGGCCTTGATAACACTTGATCAGGTCATCCATTTCTTGTCTAATATGTGGCCTCTCTTCTCCTTTCCAGCCCAAACCAGAATTGCATACTTCAACGTGTGAAAAAGGCTTGATTAATCGCATTAAAGTATGAGAAGCTGAATTAAGTACGTGGGATAGACTTCAGGTTAACTTGCATATGATTTATTTTCGATGGGTCGTTGATTGCTACAACTTCTCGTTCTGACTGGTGCTAACAAAAAAAAAGTTAGTGAAAACCTTAATCTGAAACATGGCTCAAGCTTTTGCAAATGGCGATGGAATTGGTCATTAGGTCCGATTGGTATGTTCCTGTTGTAGGTAATGCATGACACCGTAATAAATATGCTTCACTGGAGCTACACAGTGTACTCAAACGTTCACAATTTATCTTCACTCGAGAAATGGTCACTTGAAGTTATTTTAACACTGTACTAGCGTGTACCACATTCGAGCTTCTATAGGAAGCAAGCCAGTGAGCAGCAGACGGGTGCTTCGATGGAAGTCGGCTTGGCTTTCAATACCGCAGCAGCAAAAAGATTTGCGATTTGATAAATAAAAATGAATAACACATATAGATTAAAAAAAATATAGTAATTTAAATACGATGTAAACATTAGAGTGACGGAACTTGCCAGTCCTCGATTTGCCTGTTGGCCTTGGGCAGAGCTTACCTCCTGGCGCCGTTACACGATGGGCCTTGGTTCGTTGGGACATGGGACCTTCATATTATCATCCACATCGTCCTGGCGTTTATCAACTTGACCCCTTAGGCTTGTCTTGCGTCTGATGTCCTTGTGCCCTCTGATTCGTTTAGTGCTGGCACTCCCCGCTGCACTGGGCCCTGGGGGCGATCAGTGGAATATTGTGGCCTCTTTCTTTATATAAGAATTTGCTACGCAATATAATGGAATGTAAAATATTGTATATATAAAATTGTGTGAAAGGCTTCCCACGATGCGTGAACCTAAATTCTCGTGCTAGGCTTTCCTTTGGTTTTTTTCCTCTTCTTCTCTACTTTTGCTCGACCAACACGGACCGATTTAGGGTCTGCTCTTCTGGCCTTATGCAGGTCGGGCCTATTCAAAATTAGGACTATTCTGAAGGAAAGTCTAAAAGGTTTTAGGTGAACGTTCGAAAACATCAACCACCAAAATGCTCCAAGTCGTGGCAAGCCTTCTAACTTCCTTCATCCAACCATGCCATAAAAATAAACTCCAGATGCAACTGATTTCCAGCCTGGACGTATTTATTTCCGTTTTAACCAAATTTAACCAGAAGAGCGACGCCATTCGACTATAAATCCCAAATCCAACTCCCTAGTCGCACTAACATCTAGGATAACTTTAGTAATAAGTGAATTAAAGACTTTCAGTTACATTCTATGATTATTTCTATGACGGAACAACCTGCAAACACCTGCAAACTGAAGCACACAAAAAAAAAAACCGAAACACGGGTAATGATAAGCAACATCACGTAAGCAATTATAAAAGACTCGTAAATAACATAAATTAGGAAAAGTGTAACGACATAAATACAAATTGTGGAAATTCTTACATACGCCCATAATTGTTTGTATCTGACTTATTAATAAACTGGTAGAATAGTTGTTGCAGGATACTCTAATTAAATACCCCTCCTGCGGTGGAAAGTAATTTTGAGGAACACTCAACTTTTTTCTCCCTAAACTCGTTTGTGCTCTTGTGTTGGCAACAGTGCCGGAGCAAGGCGTTTCAGCACCCGTGGCATTGAGCACCGCGCTTTATCGCTATTATACAGAAGGTTGCAACCTCCCCCTCCCACACGCCTCTTCCCAAATTATTCAAAAATGAACCCATCACGGTGCCACAGAGCTAATACACTGAAAAACATGAATGAAGGGGTGAGGTAGGCAAATGTGAGACAAAAATATTTGTCTACATTTGGAGGATTACAATTGCATAGAGATGCCCTCTAACTGGCAAGAAAAGTAACAAGAACATCAATTTGGCAGCAAATACTGATTTTCGACCCGGAATTTGGGTCTTGTTTACAGTAAAATATATTAAAACAGATGGGAGCTGCCATAAATTGTGGACTTCATACAGCCACCATAATGGATAATTGTCCAACATGGTGGCTGTGTGAAGTTCACACTTTGTGGCAGCTCCCACTTTTGTTTAGTGTTTTAACATTTTTTATTTTGAACAAGTCCGAAATATCGGGCCGAAAATTAAGTATTTGTTGCCAAATTCATGTTCTTGTGAGTTTTCTTGTCAGTCAGAGTTCCTCTATCATGAACTACTGCTGTAACTCACAAATTAATTTTTGAAGACCGCTTATCTAGGCATGGCTTTGCCTTTTTTAAATTCTACTTTTTAAAAAATTTTGTTTTTGGAGGGAAGGAGGGGCAGCATTTTCGGCGCCCCTTTCCTCATTCAGCACCCAGGGCGGCCGCCTCCTTCTCCCAGGCTTGCTCCAGCACTGATTGGCAAATAGCTCCCTCGTCAATTCATAGCTTGGGATCTTAATAATTAGCCAACACAGAGCACTCAAGAGTTTAATGGGAGCAAAAATTTCGTGTTCTAAAAAATTAATGATAACTTCCCTTGCACTCGGGATATTATCTATGACAGGTAAACCGAATTTTCTAATATTAGCTGTGGTGATGCGCTTGAAGTTTTGTATGCCTTTTTACTTACAATTTGCCAGAACTTTAAACCACAATCTCGTACCAAATTCCAAACGTCCGAGAAAGCTTCATGGATGAACAAGTCCATTAAAAAATGGCCCATATAATAAAACGCACATGTGGGACAAATATAAAGCTAACTCTTTTGATATTTACTACAACATTTTAAATACGCCCGTAAAAATGTAACAACTACCATTGACCAAAAAAAGTCCAATTATAAGCGCAACCTGATTTGCCGGATGCCATTCATCACCCACACGTTTTTAAGCATATGCCAATTCAAGAATGAAGACACAACCACATATTAATCTGAAAACCAGCAAAGGCGTTATTGCTGATGAGGATTAATTGAAGAACTTAAAACAATTTTTTGAAGTGACTTTAATACTCCCTCTACCAAACCATTGTCTCAGGATCATTACTTCCTTGAAAATAATTTTTTCTGATAATGACGTATGCAACAAACTCAAATAACTAACTCCAACTCCAGTCCTGGTCCTGATGAAATTCATCCGGCTTTACTTAAAAACTGTGACCTTCCCCACCTCCTAGAAAGATGCCAACATGATCCCATTGCATGAAGGCGGCTGTGTCGCTTCTGTGGATAATTATCGTCGTATGAATTCTTTCCTTTATAACTGAAGCTTTTGAAAAAATGTTGACATCTTCTTGCCACTAGCTTGCTGAAATTTACAGTCGTCTTCATGTGATGTTACCTTGATTTCAAAAAGGCATTTGACACTGTCGACCAATCCATCCTTCTTGATAAACTTTATCCCTTATTATCTATATCCTGTATTTGCGTTATTTTTTTGTTATTATTTCTGCATAGAATTGACCTTCTTCCTTTTCTGTTTTTTTTTTTTTGGTTAGAAAGTTATCTTCACAATCGACACTTTAAAAGGTCTATCCGGGGATCGTTTTCTGACTGTTTCAACGCCCATCTGGAGAGTGTCTTGGGCCAACTATTATCAAATTCATCATTAATGAACTTCCACAACACCTTCGTCACAGTCTCTGTCTCCTTTTTGGTGATGATCTTAAAAATGTATCGCACTGTTCAGTATGTCACCGTTTATCTTCAACTACTGTCTGACCTTGATTCTGTAGCTCAGTTGGCCCGTGAGAATCACGTTTTTCAATGTTTCGAAAACGATTGTTACTCACATTGGGCTCAATAACAATCACTTCCCTTATACTCTGTCGACGCAACCATTTCTTCGAAAGAGGTGAGAGATCTTGGTAGATTGGTTGATAACAATCTCAAATCCATATCCAATGTGCTCCTGCAAAAAAAGGTATGACCAATACCAACTATTTTAAAGCATTATACCTAAATACCTCTCTTTTTGTTTCTCTTTATAAAATATTTATTCGTCCTCACCTGGCCTACTGCGTCTAGGCCTGGAGACATAGGCTTAACAAAGCAATCAGCATGCATTAAAGACTGGCCTTGTGAGAATATTTGGAGATACACAAATAACCATGTCCGCACGAGTTACTTGAGAGTTTGATCACAAACAGCTTGATAATGGAGGCGGTGATGCTATTAAAGTGTGAACACGACACAAATGTTGTATACTTTCTTTATTACAATCAAATTCCCACAGCTCAACACAAATACAACATGGTACCAATTCAAGGAAAGTCACATTCTAAAAACTTATTGGTTGACAAACAAGTACTGCTGTGAGCTGTAGTCTAGGGCAACATAGTTTAGATCCTTTCCTTTATTGTAGCATCAACTTCTGAAATATAAAAATGGAAAAATTCTTAAAGTATATGACTGAATTTGTCTATCATTCTGCTTCGACCATTAGCTGAAATAAATATGAAACAAAGTGTCAAGTTCACAATAATGTAAAGAAAACACAACATTTCGGTCCGTTGAACAGACCATTTTCAAACGAACAATAAAAAAATGATACTTATTCCGATTAAGGGATCTAAACGTTGCATTTTTGTGTAAAATTCGTTTTGGGCTTATGGTTGCTTTTGCTTTATTTGTCATTAATTGAAATAAATTTCGTGCGTAGCTTGAATGACAGTTGATTACCATTTAAGTCTTTGTTTTCTTTGTTGATGACTCGATGTGAGTGTATGCAAGAAAACTTAGTTCAAATCAGTTTACGGAAAATTGCAGTCCAGTCGGTTTTAAAATAAAGTTGCCATTTGCATGTAAAAGATTTAAAATCCCAATAGTACTGGATTCGAACACTCGGCTTCTTGTACACACACTGCTATTTATTATTTATTTTTTTAAAAGGCAGATCATAATTACCTCGAATTCAGTAAAAATTGGCAAGGCCAGGGTGTCGTAGTCACTACTTGTAAAATCAGTAATTTAATTTGCAAAAACCAATATTCCACAAGTTAAAATTTTTCACTTTTCTAGTTTTACGAAAATTTGGTTCGTGTAGTCAGTGGAATTCATAAGTAAGGTTTCGTATTTTGTTGTCATGGCTCCTCTCATTATGATCTTTAACGTAGTGATTTCGGTGTTTTTGGTGGGTTGTGCTGCTCCTTGCGTTCTCGGTTTTGGTGGCTCACATTCCATCGATTAGCCGCAGTTTGGAGTCACTAATTCCGATGGGTGGTGGGCATGGACAGGTAAGTCCTCCACCCGGTCCTCCACTTCTTCCAAATTCTCCTCCCCGATCCTTCCGACTCGAGTTGGGGAAACGTTCTATATGATTGGTCCACCGAAGATGAGCATTATTCCATCATTGAAGATGACCATGGTTCCATCGTCCGGAATGCAGGGTGATTGGTAAGTTCCTTAACTAAGCTTCCACCGCCACCATCAATTGCTGGACCTTCACCCAAGGATCTGCCATTGACACGTAAATGACACGTAAAACTTTATGGTTTATTCCCTCCGTACTTGAGACTGTTAGACAGAGTCTATTCCAGTTCAACCTAAGACGTCCAGTGGGGTTTTCATTAAGAATGAGATTTTTTAATTTTATTTTTTTGTAGAAAAGTAAGTTGTATGTTAGGAATCAAAGTTTGAATGTATTGATTTGTCATAATATTTTTTTTTCTGTTTATTTGTTTTCGTGCTTATTTGTTCTTGTTAATGACTTATTAATAACTGTATTTTTTACAGCCACGTCTTTTTTGGTTCTAACAGGACACTAACCATATTGTTTTGCTTGTATACATTTTCGACTGTTTCCAGCTACCGATGTTTCCAGTTTTGGAAAACAAAAAAAAAAGAATAAACGCATCGAGCCTGTGACGTTTTGCTAGCTTTACAACAAGACAAATAACATTTTCCAACTCCTGAAATAATAAAAACTTTCACACATCGAAATTCAAAATTAAAAAGTTAAAGTTTTCAAAATTTGCCTCTTTTTTGTCCGAATTTTAGCAATTTCTTTCTTAATTGCTAATTAGAACTTCCGTTTTAAATTTAATTTGTCTCTTCCAAAATTTGTGCAGTTCAGTTTGCAGAGTTATTTCTTGAAACAATCTGTTCTTTTCTTTACTCAGCATTTTTAATTTATCCCTGCGTGGAAAAAAATTCATATACAGCTTTTTGTTAGGCTTAACATAGACCTAAAGGTTATAGTTGAAGCACTTGTCCAGCATCTATCCCGATTTTTCTCTGTAATTCCGCTTTTCTCTATAGGGTGGTGAAACAATCGGTAAGAAAGCAACCATCCATCTATGGTAGTTTCTCCTTTCGCTGCTGGATGGCAGCACTGTCAATAAGGAGGCTGCCATTCACCCTGAGCAGAGAGTTAGTTCAGAATGGGTAAGAACTTGAATCAGGGATCACTTGTACTCTTACCATAGTGCCAATCTCTCCTACTGTCGTCTGTTATTTTTTTCGAAAATTTATTCTTTAACGATGGAAAACAAAACCAAGATAAAAAGAATAATTAGTTGTAAAGGCCACCATTGGATGGTAGTGTGACTATTTTAATATTAAACTACAGAGACATATAGATAAACTTAGATTACTACATCGATTCGTAAATCATCTACTGAAACTGAATGTGCAGACTACCTTTACATCTTATACCTGGAGCCGATGAATAATGACTTCAGGCATGCAAACTGAAAGTGCTGACATTATATTGAAAGTGCCGCTGTTATTAGCAGCAAGCCATTAAATCATAGTATATGTTACGCTTTCTAGTTTCGCCATTAAATCGTGGTACAGTACACTTTTACCACATTTATTCATTCATTTACTCATCGAACCACAATTTTTCATTCTGCATTAGCACTGGATGTATTAGACATTGTAGTTGAACCTGAACTTACCATCAGACACCATACATAACTTATGAAAATTAGGAGCAGTAAGAGTACATGTGTATGAAATAACCTAAATTCATTGTTTTTATGCATTGGTAACAAAATGTATAATGTATGCAAAAGCTATGTTTAAGGTCAATTGACCAATCTCCTTCTCACCTGATGCATCAGCTACACGGAATAATTAGAATTTCTTTCATAAATATTTTCAATTACCTTATATTTGCTAAAAACGCGAACATCGAATTACGAATAAAAAAAACTGGATAATCAGGATCAGGCCTATCTGGACCACCAACATCACCACCACAACACTGTTCACCAACATGACGATATAAAAGATAGGCATTAGCTGAACATCCTATGAAAATAAGAAGAAATTAGAGTATGCATTTACAAAACAATCCACAATCGTCGCACTTCTAATAAAATGAACAAATTTACCCGATATGATCAGTGTAACTTGGCATGTTGCTCTTTTCTTCAATTTCATTGGTGCGGTTAGAATTTCTGATTTATAAAACATCAAACCAGGATTGATTAAAAACTGTCTGCAAATATGACAAATTGCATAAATGTTTTGAGGCGTCAGATTGTACAATACTGAATTCAACATAGGTTCAGTGAACACCAGTATCGGAGAAAAACGGGGGAGGGGACACCAAAAGAGGAAAGGGCACCGAAAATGCTGCCCGGCCCCTCCCAAAAAAACATTGAAAAAGGTTAAACTTTAATAAATGCTCGTTTGGAGAAGCGGAGCCTAAATCCAACTGGTCTTGAAAAATTAATTTCTGAGTTGCAGCAATAGTTTATAATAGAGGTAGCCTACCCTCTGACTGGCAAGAAAACTCACAAGAACATGAATTAGGCAGCAAATACTTAATTTTCGACCCCGGTATTTGAGATTTTTCAACAATAAAAATGGCAAAACACTAAAAAAAGGTGGGAGCTGCCACAAATTGCGGACTTCACACAGCAGCCATGTTGGAAAATCATCCAATATGGCGGCTGTGTAAAGTCCAAATTTGTGGCATCTCCCATCTTTTTTTTTTCATGTTTTAACATTTTTATTGTGAACAAGTTGCAAATACCAGGCCGAAAATGAAATATTTTTGCCAAATTCATGTTCTTGGTTTAGTTTTCTTGCCAGTGAGATCACAGGGCATTTCTATTGTAAACTAAATACAATTGTAGTTCTTCAAATCTAGACAAATAATTTTATCTCACGCCTACCTACCTCACCCCACCATGTCAGATTAATGTCTTTTCAGTGTGATGGCTTATCTCTGTGGCACTGTGATGGGTTCATTTTTGGGTAGAGGCGTGTGGGGGGTTGCAATCTACTGTGTAATAGCGGTAAAGTGGGCGCTCAAACACTTTCCTCCGGAACTGGTGAACACTAGCACTCAACTCTTCCGCTGCAATGTCGGATTGGCTCGACTCAAACTAAAATTAATCTTCTCGCATACTTCCAATTGCAACAAAATTATTTGCTTTTATCCATCAACTGATTTCCTTTCTTTTTCTCTATCCTGCCATGGCCTTTTATAGGCATCAAGCAGGAAGCAAGTTTAGTCATTATTCTTGTAGTTGCAGCCAGTGATAAATATTAAATAGTAAACTGTTTGAAGCAAAGAGCGTTCTAATAACCAACTAACCACCTTTTTTTTGTAGCCTGGTTGGGTGACGTCATTTCAAGACGGGGCACTGGGTGCTAGCAACCTCTTCCGTGCTCGCCATGTACATATTTACACTGCTAGTGGCAGTACGTGATATTAACGAAGCAGCACTTCATTCTGACATTCGTTCCTTGAATTTGTTGCAGTGGTATCAGTAATGAATCCTAAACCTCGAGGTGCTAAAATAAACTGCAAACTAGCCTGTAATATTCGGACATTTTCCACGTCTACGAAACATTGCTATTTGCTGTTTGAATATGATTTTACTCAATGTTATCAGTCTTCCTATAGTCTGCAGTTTTCTAAAATACTACATTGTAATAAACGTATTCAACTCACCATATTCTGGAATAAACTATTCCATCCTGTAGAGGTAAAAAATTAGTTCTTTCAAAAGATTGATGTACACAATCACTCATTCCCCACTACTGCAGAATGCATTAGTTAAACAGTGTTTAACGAATTACTAGATGTAATCAATGAATATTTAGTACATGTTGTTATAGTCAGTTACCTATTTCCTGAAATACTATATTGTAATAAATATTTAAGTTCAACTTACCACTTTTTGGATACTCTGGTCCTTTCGCTAAAGATTACTGTCAGTTTTCTCGTTAAGATACATGAAACATAACTTACAAAATAAGGAACAATAAGTGTAATGCACTTAAATAACATTCCAAAATCTCGGTTTTTATGCAGCCTATTACTAGCGAATGCATAAATTATTGCATAAATGCATAAATTAAGCAAAAGCTATATGCACACTCAGATCACCATTATCGTCTTCACCTGATGCACTAGCTAAACAGAATAATTAGAATTCTTTCTTACATGTGCTCATTTACGAAGTTGATTTAGCAGTTCAATTAAACAACCATAACTTACGTACATATACCGTCAGTACCATCACCACCACAACATTCACACTCACCGCATCCTGCATCTCCACCAGCACCTCCTCTTCCACCAGCTGCTCTATCAGAATTATCACCAAATGCGGAAAACAAGGACTAAGCGTAGAATTATTTACCTACCTTTCTTGCTATACATTAATTGTACACACAAAAAGGGACTACACCCATTTGTGCTTGACTTACCTGAGTCCTCTTTTGAACTCTCTAAAGCATGAAACAGAGGTAAATAAAGAATATAAGGTTCACATTGACAAACATGTGACAACTAACATTTGAGAGACCAATAATAGTTTGAGAATAGTAATCTACGCATACGTTGGAGGCATTTGGTTCATTACCGAGAAAGATAGAAAGTCGCTAGGTTAGGTAGTGAGAAGCAGGGACGGCTTAATTAGAGTCAACATTATTAATGCTGCGTGGCCAAGCACAAACACTGTGGGTTTTTCCCGCAAAGAGTAGAATACGGTATTTTGATCTCCAATACATCGAATTCGATCTCATGACATCAATGCTGCAGATTTTTAAGTGTTGTTATCCGCCAACTTTCCATGTAGATTGATGGCAGCAGGATGGTAACAATTTGATTACATATGCAATGAAACCAAAGCAAATGTTATATTTTGTAAATGCCATTCGAAGCACTATACCACACGCCATGGCTGTTTGCTGTGACGTATACATATCACGTGACTGGGCTAGTCCAATCAGACGGCCAAACAGCCATTGTTCTCGTTCGTCATTGGCTAACTCACGGTGACGTCATGGTAAACAGCCATTGCGCATGGTTTAAATGCGTAAAAATCTCATGATTGATTTTGTAACGAATTTCTGATGGTACAGCTAGATTGGTGTTCAGGTACTCTAATGGTTAGTAAAGAATATGTAACCAGATATTTTATGATTATTCGTAATTTTTTTAATTCTGAGGAAACAAAATTTTATGCCTGGTTTTACAAGAATAAATATAATCGCCTGCCTAGATAAGGCAGTGACTGCTTAGTCGATAAAACTTTCCTAAACTAATCAGAGACATCAGTGGCCAATCAGACCAGATTATGCTTCCATCAAAAAGGACGTCACGCATTATCTTTTAGGATGTGACTCTTTGCTTTAGTAAACGTATGAGCATACGTTCACCATCACGTTTGTGTTTAAAGGGCGTTGATTAATAGTTTTAGTTGCATAGTGGCCGATAAACATGTTTATTTTTTTTTATTCGAGCAACATATTATTTTCTTTTAGACTTCTGGGGACATTTTTTATGACAACAGTCTCAACATTTTGCAATTATATTTATACAAATAATCCTGGTAAAGTAAAATTGCAAGTTCGACAACATTACTCAGTAGATTTAGTGGATAACCTGCCACGAAACAACATAGCCCCCATCAGTGGCATCTCGCTAAGTGATCAACAATAGTTGTTTAAGAACATTTTTATTTGTTTTGGTTTAATCTCAACGACCGCAGCAAATGACATCGTCAACTGCAGCATCTTAGGTTAGGGTTATCTCGAGATAATTTTGCCAGGAAATACCTAGTAAATTTTACATGCCATATTCGATATGAGTGTGGAGTGCCTTTATGGAACCTTCTCTTCCCGAATACAGGGGTGGGCTTAGGCCAGACTTGAATCCGGGATGTTAGACAGCCGCTCTAACCATCGGCAACTCCGACGTCAAATTTGAGCTCACACATTCTTGCTGGATTTTTAACTATTTGAGGTCTAAATCGGGAATTTGAGTGGAATACTCTCTGACGAAAATCCAAGCGCATACTAAACAACCAGTCACGTCAAAGTACAACGACCATACTGTAGAGTTAGAGACAAAATTATCGCTGTAATTCAACGTTCATTGTCCGTCAGAAGTTAGAACAGAATAGAATAGAACGTGCCGGCCAATAAGCTTGCAGCTTTTTGAAGACCCAAGTGGCAAATGTTAAATGAAGGTACCACCATCATTTAATACATAAGAACCTAATAAGATGCTACTTTCATCGGCTTTCGCACACAACCATAAAAAATGGTGCGGCTGCTTCCCATGGATCTTGCTGGCAGCTGAGGTTTCAGGGCCAGCATAAGTCCAGCAACCTACTCTACCATTCTTTAACACATAATAAAAGATTTTACCATACCTAATAATATAATCGTCCAATGTTAGCCAAGTAATGAAGATTTTTGACGACAGACTGTTACCTAGCAACAGGTGTCAGTACGTGACAGCAATCCGCGTCTCGAATCCTGAGCCACTGCTCACAATACGAAAAGAACACTTCAATACCACAGGACGATGAGTCCAACAAAAGATGCCTTTTGGAACGCTGTTGACTTGACTGCAGTTTCAAACGGAGTAATACAATAGTTAAGTGTTAAGTAACCTGCTTTTCATAAATATATTTTTGTAGCATTTTATAAATAACTACCACAATTTAAAGAACTGATTAAACTTAATGGCGCATCAACTACAGTCATAATTGGTGAAGACAGTTTCGCTTTCGTCCCTGAAACGGGCCGAGAAACAATAGCTTCTACCAAGAGTAAGATAAAGGAGAGCCCATAGGATTCGATGAATTGTTTGTGATAATATTATCAAATGTTCCATCTCTCATTGTGGGTCACGGCTCGTACTACACTCGGGGATATTACACTTTAAAAATAAGTTTTACAAGTTTTAACATAAAAGTGGACGGACCTACCTGGGATATTACATTTTAAAAATAAGCTTTACAAGTTTTAACATAAAAGTGAATGGACCTACCTGGGATATTACCCCTTAAAAAATAAGCTTTACAAGTTTTAACATAAAAGTGGACGGACCCACCTGGGATATTACACTTTAAAAATAGGTTTTATAAGTTTTGACATAATCATGGAAGGACCCACGATTGTGGATGGGAGTGATTTTGGTGTATTTCCATCAAGTTGAGAAAATGCAGGAGGAAATTTGAAAATGATGAAGTATGGTAGTATGCTGCGCTACGTTTTTGGGAAAAAAATGGTAGGAATGACGTCTGGCCCAGAAAAAAAGTCTTCCTTGAAGATTGGTTGCCACCAAACGAAAGCTTGCGGCATCTAGCACTATCTAGCACTAAATTCTTCTGTCTAGCACTTGCACGCAGCAAACAAAGGAATGCACAAAGAAATATAATTTAACACAGCAAACAAGCCACGTGCCTCTTTAATTATTGAGTAAATATTTAGTATGTCCTCACGCACCTGAAAGCAAGCTGTAAAGATTAACGGTATTACTGCCACTAGATGGCACCTAGGTAGAATATGACGAAAATACTGTGGCACCATCTAGTATCAGTAATATCGTTAATATTTACAGCTTGCTCTGAGGTGCACGAATACCACACAAGGTTTTACTCATTAATTATTAAGGAGACACGTGGCTTGTTTGTTTTGATAAAAGATATTTCTTTTGCGCCTTTCAATGTTTGTTGCCAGCAAGCACGAGAGAGAACTCGACACGCTATAGTTTGTTCCACATTATGTTTGCAGGAAACTAACTGTATTGCGCCACGTTTCCTTCCACTACGCGTACAACAAACATGTAAACATCCCACTCGTAGACTCTAATAGTAACTGTGTAGTCTACAAGTGGTATATCCGCATGTTTTTGGACTCGTAGTGCAAGGAAACATGGCCTTACCCCATCAGTAATTCGTAGTGCAAGGAAACTTGGCCTTACCCAATCAGTTTCCTGCAAACATAACGTGGAACAAATAGCTAGATGCTGCAGACTTTCATTTGGAGGCAAACTGCCTTCAAGTGCTAGGAAAAGATTTTCGACATCGTCTGCTGTAAAGCTTCGGATGTTAGGGAGTGGTGGCAAAGAATGATGGTACTTGTACGTTTGACATTTGAAATTTAAAAAAGGTTAAATTCGCTAATTAAAATTCGTAGGTAAAAAAAAGTTAAATTAACTGATAACTCGTCATGCTTTGCATTCGATAAATTTGTGTCTGCCTGAATTCAGTTTGAAAAAAATTCTATAACTTTTGCAACTTTGTGTTATTACTTAATTATGTAAATTTTGAAGTGTAAAGATTTTTTAGATTTCTATTTGGGAATGCAGATTTCTTACCCTCGCCTCCCGATTCCAGTTTATATTTAAAAAAAAACCAGCAAACTTAATGCACGAACGGAAACTCACAAGTGAGAGTTTCATAAGAGCAAATCAAGTATATTCAGAAGGATTTTATAGATTTTTATTTGGGAATGAAGATTTCTTACCCTCACTTGCAAATTGCAGTTTATATTCTTAAAAAAGGGGCTAACTTAATGCACGAATGGAAACTCACAAGTGAGAGTTTCATAAGAACAAATCAGCCATATTCTAAAAAATTTAGATTTTTTTTTGAGTATTAATATTTCTTACCCTCGCTTCCCGATACTTTATATTATAAAAAAAAAAAGAGCAAACTTAATGCACTGGGAAATTCACAAAGGGAGTTTCATAAGAGTAAATCAGGTATATTCTAAAGAATTTTTTTAGATTTTTATGTGTGAATGAAGATTTCTTACCCTTGCTTCCCAATTCCATAAATTCAAAAAAAAAAAAGAGCAAACTTAAGGCATGAACGGAAATTCCAAGAAAGAGTTTTATGAGAGCAAATCAGGTATATTCTAATGGATATTTTAGATTTTTATTTGGGAATGAAGTTTTCTTACCTTCACTTCCCGATTCGATAGATTCTAAAAAAAAAACGGCAAACTTAATGCACGAACGGAAATTCACAACTGAGAGTTTCACAAGAGCAAATCAGGTATTCTAAAGGTTACAACACTGAGTATCTCACTCGTTTTTTTTAACCAATGAGAAAGGGATATTTTTGACGTATCAGCCAATCACAGCCAATCATAGTTCTTTATTTTGAACAGCACTATGACTGGCCTACCAAGCGGGCGATTAATAAGTGATAAGCACTCTTGTGCATTCGTGATAAGCAGGAATCACAAATAGTTCGCAACGCACAACACCAGATTCGCCTACTAAAATTGCTAAGAAGGTTTAACATAAAATTGAATGGACCTACCTGGGATATTACACTTTAAGATTAAAAAGCTAAATTCAGTATGGGGAGTTAAGTTTGATTGTTATCGACGGGGCGTCAATTGCTACAACGACTTTTTGCTCTGGCTGGTGCTAACTAGTGAAATATTTTAATAACTAAAGCTTTGCAATATGGCAACCGAACTGGTCGTTAGGCCCGATTAGTTTATTCCAGCATTACGTAATGCATTAGATCGTAATAAATATGCTTCATGTGAGCGATACAGTACACTTACATTTCTGAAGTGCATTTTCAGTTAATAAATGGTCAAGTGAAATTATTTTAACCCTGTTTCATCAGAATCGAATACTTTTCCACAGCAACCAAGATAGCAAGGAACACACGGAAGTAGCTTAGATGGGACTCCAATAACGCACTAGCAAAACATTCACGATTAGAAAAATACAAATAAATATGAATCAATCACAAATATAAATGGAGAATGGTATAGTTAATTGAAATATTACGTAACCATTAGGATCATTTTAGTAATGCGTGAATTAAAAAGTTTCAGTGACACTGTGATAGTTTCAATGGAGATACTATCTGAGAACGTCTGCACCATGAAGCGTATTGCAAAACGAAACTGAAACAAAACAAGTTGGTGGCTAATACATCACGTAAGCCACAATTAAAAGACTCACTAATAAATTAATAAAAGCATGTGAGCATAAATATAAAATGAAGAGATTCTTACATACGCCCATGATTGTTTGTAATTGATATATTAATAAACTGATAAACTAATATTTGTCAGATACTCTGCTTGATATTCAATTATTATTGAGAAATTGTCAACATCAAGTGCTACTACTTAATAAAACACAACGAAATTCTATCTTTGCCCTCCTTGGAAAACAGATCGATTTTCGGAGTGTTTGTATAAACTTCGGCATCTTGATGTTCATTTAATAGTGATACATTTTCAACATCAATTTTATAATACAATACGAAAATCGAGCTTTGCCCCTCATAGAGCATAGCTCGATTTTT
>JAHWFP010167409.1:0-14444 GCA_023313725.1 Lithobius niger | reverse complement strand
TGGCTGTTTGTGATGGTGCAAGATGGTTTCGGCATTCATCGAGGAGTCATGGGTGACCCGAGTTGAGGAGTGTTGTGTGTTGTCATCTTCTTTAAAGTTATTGCAGAAGCGAGCTGCATGGGTGCAATTCCATGCAGTTTGCAAAGGGGATGGTCACACATTGATCCAGCCTGAGTTGCTGTTTTATTCACATTTCCTGTGATACTGGCAAACTGAAGTGTGTGGGTCATTGTGACGTGGGTTCTTGAGTCCGAACAGTTGCATTTCCTTGGATCTTCAATGGTTGGGATGCTGCCGGATTGAGGTCTTTTGTCGGGTGTGATGGGTTTCAATGCCTTGACTGAGGCTCACTGTCTTTTCCCAGGTCCAGTGGAGTGCACGCAGTGTAGTCATGAAAAATTTGGTCACAAAGACCGTCACATGATGCTTGCGAAAACTAAAGCCCTTGGAGTGGTGCGACTGGGATTGGGTTGGATCAGTCCACTTGGGAGTGAGGAGGGGAGCAATGGTGGTGTGCTGCATGTTGCATTTTCGTGTGGAGTATTTGACGGGTCTGCTGGTGCAGAGTTGGCGGTCTGAAAGATGCAGTCGAAGGAAGCATCCTGGTGAGGTGCTTTCCATGGTTTTCATTTCGTGGAGAAGATCAAATGTGTGGCCGGGAGCCCGAGGAGGTGTTGCGGTGAAGGTTGATGTTGTTGGTATTTTCGGAAAGAACGAAAGGGAGCGTTTTGTAGGGCTTTCGAATTCAGTCCACTGGAGGATCGGTGATGATTCGATTGGTTCATGATCTTGGTTAAGGATCGGGTGGAATGAGACTTTCGGAAAGGGTTTCCGTTTTCCGTTTCGAATTGTTGATGGAGTGAAAGGCTTTGAGGCAAGTTCGGGTGAAAAGGTAATGATGAAAGATTTTTGTTCCAGCTTCCTCGTGTTGAAGGCGACGGGAAGACAGCCACGTTGTTTTTCGAGCGTGGAACGAAAGGAACCCAAAGCGTTCTGCTATGTTTCCTGTCTTTCCGAAAGAGCAAGTGAGAATCTTACCTTCTCCTGGTTGATCGACATCCGAAATGGGCGGCTTGATTTTCGCTTCAGGTGTTTGTCGACATGTCTTGGTTCATGGCCTTTCCAAAAGGGCCAAGTTAGGGCAGTTCTGTGTCGGGATGGTTGGTAATGTGTCTGGAGGACAGACGAAATCCTTGTTCCGCACGTGTTGTTGGGCGGTGGATTGATCTCTAGAGTGGGAGGGGATTGGGTTCCAGTGGCGGGGCGAAACGGATGTCGGAGATTCATCCCTCTTCTCGGTGCTGCGGATGGTCAACGTAATTCATTCTGTGGAGATGGCAGGCAATCCGTAGCGGTCGCACGATGCGTTCTTGCGGATGGTGGATCGATCACAGGAGACGACGGGAAGGGAGCCACGGTATTTTCAATTCCAACCGGCGGGACGAAGGAAAACTGGCAATTTGTTTTGGTCCATGCTTCCAGGAGGTCCAAGTGAGGTGTTTCTTCTCGTCGATGTGGTAGATTCGGACGGTGGGACAATTCCGGGAAGCACGAGTAACAGGCCACGGTGTCTTCGTTTCCATCGGTAAGATGAAAGTCACTGTTGACAAAACTTCCACTGGTTCGCGTCATGAATGGTAATCCGAGTGATAGGTTATCAGAAGAGTGGAGATGAACTAGTTTTTGTAAAACAAAAATGGTGAAAAGAGTGTTGATTGATGGCTTGCAACGGGAGAGGTTTTCGGATGGTGTTAACGAAAGTCTGTCAGCAAGTTGTGAATGATGATGCTTTCGGATGGGGAACACGAAACGTGTTTTGAGGCTTGGTGAGCCGTCCGAAATGTAGGTGGATGGCGACGCTTCGCGACCACAATTTTCGGAGGGTGGGTCGATCCCAGGAGTCAACGGGAAGGGAGCCACGATGTTTTAGTTTCCAGCGATGGTTACAGGAATCCCGGTGTGGAACTTCAGGTCCAATCGTGGGTTGCTAGTGACTTCATTTGGACGATCAAGAGGGGCCTGGCCTTCTTCAGTGTGAAAGCAGTCGATCCGAAAGGAAGATCGATGAAAATAACAAGAGGCTTTCGGACGGCTAAGGGCTCGAAAGCCACGAAATATCCATTCCCACAGTGGTTCAAAAGACTGGATAGTGCGCTGTCGATGTGACGGCATGCACAATTGTTTCGGGATCGAAACCTGTCTTTAAGCCTTGGGTGATGACGGGAGCGTCGTCTGACTGCATTGGCTTGTAGAGGAAGCAGTTGGGGACTGTGTCTTCTACCGTCTTGAGGGCCGGAGGTGGATTGTTCCCAATTGGAGCAGAGAGGTGGCAGGGCGTTCGTCTGATGGCTTGAGCTCCATGCTTGCATAAGACGAAAGCAGAGATGTGGTTTTCGCCTTCGGTCATCGTTTTTGTTTTCGGTCTGATGGCTTGAGCTTAATGGTCGCACGAGACGAAAGCAGAGATGTGCGTTTTCGTCTTTCTTGGCTGGCGGTCGAAGCCCTGAGCGTGAGCTCGGCGTGCTGATGGCGTGCGAGGTGGAGGTGGCATCGTTTTCGTTTTCGTTATTTTGCAATGCAGTTTGGACGAGCAAGACGACTTCGCTGCAGGTCCCACAATGGCCTCTTCGAAATGAATTGGACGAAAGATCCAATGGTGAGTTCAGAATCGGTGAGGTTAAAGTCATGCGGCAGCCCGACGATAGTTCATTTTCGCCTTACGGTGGGGTTCTTTGCAGACCGGAGATCTTTTCTAATTTCGGATGAGTCCGGAGGTTCGTGGTGAGAGGTCCATTCATCAGCGTGGGGAGGGGACTCTTCTAAGTTCGGATCTGAAGAGGGCGCCGACGTCGTCGGCAAGGACGAGGGTCGAAGCCATCGGTCGCCGAGGAATGGGTTCAGACGAAAGCTTGTTTTCATTCGGAGCATCGGCTTCAGGTGCAACAGCCATCTTGGGGAGAATCCGAAACGAACGAAGGGAAACAAGCGTTTGCGCTCTCGCTTTTATAGAGGACTGCGCCGCGCATGCGCAGTGGGGCTTGCAAGCAGGCAGCTACATGCAGCCAAGAAAACTCCAGGGAAACGACATTGAGGATCAATGTAATGCTAAAATTAACAGGTTTTCCAGGGCAATAAAGTGAAATGTGCTTTAGTCTCAAAAACTGCACTTAGCAGCTACTTTAGTAAAAAACACCAACTGATGGTGCAAACCTAAAATTATAAATTTGGACCCAAGTGAACCAAGTCGAACAAACCCCATCTAAACAAGAAATTCTCGGGGCTAAACGGGTGGCCATGTCTTAAAAATTTCTCGAGACCAGCTGCAAAGTGGTAAGAGTTCTTTTAATCTTTTTATTTTCTCTGGATCCAGTGCACCTTTATGTCCCTGGTTCAGTTTCAATGAAGTGTTTCATAGTATTTAGCTATACGGTATTTCCGGAGTAGCATTGCTAGAATATTGCCTTTGCGATAAATATTACGCATCATCACAATCTGTATAATATTTCTACCAGACCCCGGGGGGGGGGGGGGGATTAATCGAAAAATAAGAGAAAAGGCTTCATCTATGGTACAATGGTCAAGAATGGTGTTGCACAGACAAATTAGCGAATACATATGAAATAGCTAAGGATTAGGCAAGCATAGTTTGGTCGTAGTTTGCAGTTGTGGTCAGCTTTTCCTCTGCCATGTGCAGCTGTAACTCTTAATTTAAAGTGGCACTATCACCGATTGAAAGCAGACTAATTCTGACAACATTTAGCGCTGTGTAGTACCATCTAGCGTTTGTTTGCACCAAGCGAAGGACTGCATAACGGCATTTCTTTTAACGAAACAAACAAGCCACAACATCCTTAATTATTGAGTGAAAATTTGGTTCATCCTCGTGCACCTGCGAACAAGCTATAAAGGTTAACAATATCAATATCGGTAGATGGCGCCACGGTATTGTCGTTCGCATTTCAATCGGTGATAGTGCCACTTTAATGTCTAGAGATAATTATGACTTGAACCACTAAATCAAGAGTTTGGCTTTTTGCAATTTTGCTATTTCAAAAATTATGATTTACAGGAACTTTTGAAGCTAAAAATTGTTAAAACTATCCCACATTAACCCTTTAAGGACTCCATGTGCGCTAAGATATTATAACAGACTTGTAGAAAAAAATTGTAGCTGCTCACCTACTTGAAGTAAGGGAATGAAACCCATTTCATTTTTTTCCTTAAATTATCTGGCCTTCATATCCCATTTTTTTTAGTTTTACTGTAATTGGCTGGAAGTTTTAGATCCGACCTGTAGAAGAGTTGTAAACAATGGTTACACAGCGGGCGCATTTGGGCGCACCCGTCCTTAAAGGGTTAAGCCATTAATGTTAAAATTCTCTGTGTGCTTTATTCAGATTTTTTTTTTCAGATGAGCATTATCTCGTACCCGATAATTATTTTTTTTTCAAAAAAATGGACAACAATCATCTTGACAAAAAGCCCAGTTGTTGGGTTTCCTTGTGTAATCTTTGTGCTCCACGTATCTTTTCAAAACTCATTTGTGTATTGTGCCAAGTAACTTAACAGTTTCGGCTATTGTGTTTAGAGAGCATTTGAATGATAATGTTAACACAATAGCCGAAACTGTCAAAATAGTGAACTTGAGTTTCAAAATTGGTAAATTTTAAATGGAATTAAAGTAAAAGACAAATTTCATATGAAAAAAAAAAGAAATTATAAAGGGTAGACCTTTACAAACATTTTACAACGCGAACATACCACAGAAGCTAAGGGGCAGGGACTGTTTGGTTATGTCCATTCAATGTTGTTTTTGCACCATTTACAGAAGTATTCCGGGGACATATTCTTCCACACTAGAATTATATTTACCGCTAAATTTTTGTGTCATGACCAAGTGTACTCAACATTTTTCTGAATGAGGAAAGTTATGAAACAAGGAAGCTACTACAGTGAAACTCTTAATACCGATAATCTATGGAACTTTGGAAATAGAATGTTATATCAGAATTAGAATTTGTTTATTAGGGTTTCGGCCCAAAACAATGTTATAAACAATCAGTATTACACACATTGTTGTTTGAAGAGCCTTAACACTTTGGATCCTAAAGACGTACTGGTACGTTTTCATTAATTGTTACCGAGTGTCTGAGGACGTACTGGCATGTCTCATACGTTTGATTTACTATACAAAACTGTGAAGGGCAGTACGTCCGCTGTGGCTTAGCCAGAGTCTTTGTTGGTCATATTGTTATAGATCGACATCACTGCCGTTTTACTTTGGTTTTAGGGAAAATACTCACAATAAGAATACGCAACACCAAAAAGTTTGTAACTGTCAAACACAGGCGAATTTTCGGTGGCCAATTTTCTGCCACCTTCTTCAGGCCAAGCCCAGAGTTCTGTTCACAACAGCAACAACAAACGTCAACGGAAAAAACTAATTTGAATTTGGCAATTTTCTCAGTGGGACTTGGCTCTTAAAAAGCAGTTAGAGGTTGTGCCCTCTTCCTGTGATGCTGTAAGGAATGGTTTCCACTGAATTTCGAGTTGGTGTATCAAGTCTGGGGTGGCAAACTGCATAATTTCGGGGTATGCAGGTGCCTGCTCATTTAGCAGAGGGATTTCGTTTTCTTTGCAGTGTAAAATAGAAAGGGATTCCAGTGCTAGCCTAACCTTCTTTTTCAGAGTTGGAATGCAGAAGCACTTTCGTGCTTTCCCAGTGCAGCACACAGTGTTAAGGCCCAACAACCCAGCATAGACTGGGAAAGCACGAAGTGCTTCTGCATTCCAATTCTGAAAAAGATCATCTGCGAGCACTGGAATCCCTTTCTATTTTACACTGCAATGAAAACAATCCCTCTGCTAAATGAGCAGGCACCTGCATACCCAAAAATTATGCAGTTTGCCACCCCAGACTTGATACACCAACTCGAAATCCAGTGGAAACCATTCCTTACATCACCGGAAGAGGGCACCAGCTCCAACTGCTTTTTAGGAGCCAAGTCCCACTGAGAAAATCACCAAATTCAAATTTGTTTTTTCCGTTGACATTTGTTGTTGCTGTTGTGACATAACTCTGGGCTTGGCCTGACGAAGGTGGCAGAAAATTGGCCACCGAAAATTCGCCTGTGATTGAGTTACAAACTTTTTGGTGTTGCGTATTCTTGTTTTATTTGTTGGTCATATTAGTTCACTTTTCAATCGCTAGAAGGCAGAACCATACAGTAGACTTTCTGTTTTTAGGGTTCTAGCTGGAGCGTCATTTTTGAAGTGAAAGCTAACATGGCGTTGTCATACGAAAACGAAACTGAAACTGGCGATTTTATTGAAAGTAACACGCCACAAAGAGACTCAAATTCAGTGTCAGAAAGTTATTGCAGTGAACAATTATTAGGGCTAATTTGGAGTGTTTATTTCGATTGAGCAGCTTTGTTTGTCACTAGTATGCTTTCGTCCTACTTTTGTCGAAAAAAAAAATATTTGGTTGTTTTTTTCCCTCATTTTTTACAAAAAGAGATATATTTTTTTAAATTTTCACCCAACTTTCCGAAAAGTGTACACTTTCATCTACTACCCCAAACAAAAATTGTGTTAATTGGTGAAAAGCTAACCGAGTTGTGATTTTTTTCAAGACGCTAATCTGGTCAGGACCGGTGGACATCCGCAAAACATTGTGTTAAAAGTGTTAAAAGTAGCACTGTTATAACAGGTTTATTGCTGTAAATGGTATTGCTACAATGGTGTTTAACTGTATATTGGGTGACTCACCTGAACTGTTTCCACTAAATTGGCAGAAAAGAATGGAGTAACAATAACCAAACTTAACCTAAAAGAGATAAATCAGAAACAAGAAATTAAACCACCGGTAGTGTTGAACAAATACAAGTTTTTTACAAATATTCTCCCGTCACCATTTTCTTTCCACAGTGAACCATTGGCTTTTCCATTCGAGCTTCTTTCAAAAAGCATGCAGTTACAAATAGTATGGTTGTGCAGATTCCGAAAATTTAGTACTTGTCAAATACAACCTCCACAAGCTCTGCATAGCAACCAAGCAGTCTGCTATCAAATGACTGCTTGCTGGTTGTCGCGTGGTGTGGAAATATTTTCAAAAAAGAAGATACAAGCACCGAGCTCACCAAATTTAGATTCAGTTCAACAATATAGTGTACATTTCTCTTAAATGTGCGCGGGGAACGAGGGCTAGCCTGACACAGAGTTTCATCATGTTTAGACGGCCAATCTTTCCTTACTTCTAATAATTGTTAAATGTGAGCACTACTTTGAACTGATCTTTGGCAGGATATGCTACCAGATAATGGGTTAAGACAGATGGTGCCAACAGTTACCCATGTAACAATTAACCGAATAAAATAAGGGTTATCAGATTAGGATGAAAATTTGGTTAACCGACTCGAAATTCATCCAGCAGTTTGAGAATCCACAAAACAGCTGATCAACTGTCGTCCATCACTTCAAGCTCCTTGGAAAGTAATTCACATTTGCACCACCTGTGAGACTAATATTTATTTAGTCTACTTGATCAACTTGAATTTTCAGGGATTTGTACCGATCCCCTTTATCAGAAACAACACAAAAAACTTTTCATCAAAACTATCGTTACATGTTGTGGCGACGACAAAAATACAACAGCGCATCCGCTGTACACCACTGATCTCTAGGCTTGTTTCAAGAGGTCTTCTCGATCGCTCTGCTGGGGTTCGTGGATATTCCATTGGCACCCAAGATTTAAGGTTAGTTCTGGATTTATAAGTCCATCTATTCGGTTGTAGGTTGGTCCAGTGATATTCATAAGGGGAACCCGACAGCAAGAGAAGCTTTTTATGGCTAGCGATTCTAATGCTCTCAGATGAGATTGTTGTTTAGTATTGGATTTTAGGACTATTGAAGTGTTTTGCCAAGCTCTCTTACAAAACGAAGTTATTATAGAATATGGATACCAAAATTTATTTAAAGAATCATCATTCACAAAAATGCATTGATGTGGTGTACAATGTGCAGTATTTTTGAAAAGCACTATTAATGAAAAGAAAAAAAAAAGTACGGAAATACGTTAATGCGTTCCATTGGAATTTTTGTGAACTAAACTCATTGTGAACTAAAGCGTCCCTGTGTTTTAAAAGAGGCGCACAGATGGACGCATTATTGATGAAAAAGCAAGAAACGAATTACAAATGTTTAGTTGTTAGTGAAGATCTGCACGCATACAAGAGTTTGTTTTGTTCAACTGAAAAGAAATTTTTACGTCAATATTTTCAGTTTTTGACTTTTTAAGTAACCAACTGCTAAAATAAAACAGCTACCTGGGCTTTGTAAGTTGAGAAATAGCCACCATTAGTGCAGCTTTGAATGCATAATAAAATAAAGTACACGATATGCTCTTTAGGGTCCATACATTTTGAGACTTGAACTTTTTATTCCCCACTTTTTTCTTATGGAGAACTGTATACTGGAGATGGGGGTGTACGCGGTTTAGCGAAGCAAAGATAGAATTGTGCGATTGTATTTCTTCTACTAACGTTGCGTAATTGTCAACTTAATACATGAAAAAAAAAATTGCTTCTTGCAAAAACATGAACGCCACCTACAAGTGATTAAATTTTCACAGTAGGCTAGATTTACTACTCTAAGATAGGCCCCATTAAAACCTATACCTGATACAATATATTCCCCACTGATAAATTTGTTTTGTTTATAACTTAATCAACTCCACATATTATAGTATTCAAAATAAAAAAAAAGGTTACATCGCACAAACTAGACTAAGAACTTAAATCCCCCCTCTCCCCCAACCACCCCAAGAACCCATAAAATCTGATTTCAGTTTCCTCACTACATTTGTTAAATCTAAAATGGGAAAAGTAAAGGTCCCTAAATAATAAGTTATACCACAAATTCCACATACCCTTTCAAGAAAAGGTGTCGGGATATCTCTTTCCAGCTGTTGTCATACGAAACATCCCTACAAATAAAAATTTGCCCTTTGTTTATAACCAACTTCATCCAGAGTGCATGCCAATTTTCACAATATTACAATGCTTACTTTGGAAGAGGTGTCAATTTACTCAACATATCTTCGGCACCCAAAGTGATACCTCGAATTAAGAAGGAACTACCTAACCCTTTCCATAGTGTTATAATACCCTACAGGTTAAATAAGCAAAGAAACGATTACTGACAACAAAAGAGTATGTATACAGAAATCTCCAATACATATGATAAAACATTGTTATCTACATTACCTGTCGTCTTTGGAGATTGACAAGAACAGGTAAAATGGTAAAAGGAGTAAGGTGATAACGGTAAGCAGTCCTATGAACCTGGAAGATACATACATTTTTATTTAATTACAAACTCAACAATTTGATGCACCTAGAACAGTTGCTCAATCCAAAACTAGGTACTAATATACAAATACATATACAAATATGCTTAAAATGTTTTGTAAGGCCGTGAAAAATAAATACCATGGTCCTCAGTAAGTATGCAAGCCAAAATCAAAATCTGGTGCGATGTGACAAACTCCTAGCAAACTTTATCGGATTTATCACCCGATGGTCGATATCCCGCACATGGCCAATCCGCAAGAACTACGTCAAGATGACATCGAGGCTAAGGTCGAAACGCCATCGAGACGTAGTTAGAGTGGATTGGCCATGTAAGGGATACCATCCATCGGTTCATAATTCCGACACAGTTCACGCAAGGTGGTATAACTAATTTATCGCACGGTCCCTAACTAATAAAAAACAAAATTGTTGGGGGAAAAGGGAAGTTTAGCCTTCACAGTTGTGTTGCAGGGGTCGAATTTCCAAATCGAATTTTGATCCCAAATCTGTTGATGGGGTGCAAAAAAAGTCTTTGGAGTGCAAAACCAAAATGTGAACCAACAATGTGGTCTCCTACTTCATAACCATTGAAAATTCTAACATTCAGCATCTTAATAATATGTACTGTTTTCCTGCATTTTGCTTAAAACTGAATTAAATTCGCTATTCAACTGAAGAACCTATACACATAGTTTAATCAATAGTAAAAAATGGAGTTTAACTAATTTGAAAGGAATGGTGCCACAGGAAATCTAATTCCAACCTGTTTAAAATGCCGCAAACCACAAGTCTGTAGCTTGTGTGGTTCAAAAGTTATGGAAAATTCAACTTTGGTGTGCAATTTTGCACTCCACGAGTTGCTTCTGGAGTGCAAAGTACGATTTTGGAGTGCAATTTGCCCCTGTGCATCTGAATGTTTCGACCCCTGGTGTTGTTAATGCAAACTTTGTGTCACTAAGTTTACATAATTTTGTATTGATGCAGTCAGGTTTGCAGACGATACCATTTGGGCAGGGGATATTTTGTGTCTTGAGGGTGGGATTTTCTTTAAAAAAAAATGTGTAGGAGAAACGGTTTTTTAAGTCAATGGAATAATGTCTATTATTGTTTTGCACATCACGGAAAGTTCATCATGTAAAAATTACGTCGTTCATCTCGTTCGTCCCTCACTTTAGTGTGGCAATATATCGCACACTGAAGTGTGATATGGGATATATCACTGATCGTTTTTAGCGTTAAGAAAGTTAGGGACCGTGCGATAAATAATTGTACAGCTTTTTAGAAGGGAGATTATTACAGATTAGACTTGTAGCAGGTCTTCCCAAAAGGAAGTACAACCACCAATTTTACAGCTAATTGCAGTGATAACGTAGCAAATAAAAGGTCAAGAGGATAAGAAAAACAATGCATCCTGGCACACACAAAATTCAAAATAAAGTACAGTATGACCAACGTTGTATAGTAAGTGAACCAACGCCCGAGTTGGATGGGTGGGCTGGCTACAAAGTTTTATTTTTGGCCAGGATTCTTTCGCCAAAATAGACTAGAATGCTAGTTTACTGTAGGTAGTTGATTAATAAACGATTAATTACTAACCTGGCATTGCCGTTTAACTACTAAACATGGGTGAGATAATAAATTTTCAGAAAAGATGCTGGCTAATCCTATTCCGATGCTGGTAAATCTCTGTGTAGGGTCTGAAAAAGAAAGGTAAACTTGTTTTTGTATGTTTTGCTTAGTGCTTACACTTCACAGCAGACCATCATCACCAACCTCGACAGAGTTCTGCTAACAGGGAAGGGTATGAAATATTAATAACGATATACATTCCCTAGACAAGAGGTCCTGAAGCAACTAATTTGTTTTTTATGCCAAAGCATGTAGAGGAAAAGAAAAGTACTGAAGTTGCAACCCTCCTGTAGTCTAAGGCTTCATCAAACAATAATGGTTTCTCATGGACGTTTAGCCAGAGTGCTGCATAGACAATAGGCAGTTTTATTTTTACTGTCAAGCTAATGACAAGCCATGCTGTTATTGTTAGATCTGCTCTGATTAGAAATGTGCACATAAAACGATATTGCTATGAAGTGTAAAAAGTGTGTAGTGACAGGCAATTGTACAGTAAACTTGTACAGTCTCTTATGTATACTGTATACTTAAGATAATTCAGTGGGGAACAGAGTACTGCACATGAATTCATCGTGACAATTGCATCCCCGCACTGTGAATAGACACGAGTAAGAACCACTGAAGGTTCCTAGGTAACAGTTTCATATATCTCTCACTGTATTTCCGTTATATCTGGTTCAGTAAGTATCTTGCTGCATCGCTCCCGCTACTTCAGTGTTCTGGTAACGAAGTATGAAGCGAAGATTGTGAAGTGTGTTTCGTAGCTTAATTTGTAGGGTTTTTAAAGGTATACTAAGTTAATTGTGTCAAATTTCTCCACATAGTTTTACAATGGATCACGAGTGTATTGTTTTGTTGTGTTTATTAAACTGTATAGTAGGTTAGGCTAAGTAAGGTGGACACAGTTCCACAGATGCAACCACTAACCAAGCGTCATTCTTTGGCACAAACATGTTTTTGTTGGGGGGGAATTATTTATCCCAGTTATATAGTCACCTCTTCAAACCTTTATTCAAAAGAATGGTTAGGCTGTGAAAACTAGGTGGTGGGGCGGTGGTCGTGCATGGGACTGGATACGTACGGCCAGTTACCTTGGCATGAACTTCACCGTCAATGGGTCCATGTTTCACGTCATTACTGCAAACTATGCTAAGCAAGTTTGGCCAGAATAAACCATGCAGGCTAAATGAGAAAGCTATCTAATACTTCATAACTATGGTATGGACGGAGGATTCAAAAAAAAATTATTATTTTTTTTTTTTGGGGGGGGGGGTGAAGGAGGGTTTGCGCCCTCGCCGGCCGCGCGCCGCGGGCCGAAAAATTAAAAATGTAGTGAATGTTTCTAGTCTTGTGTGTAGTGTTGTTCTGTAGGTAATTTCTGGTTCACAAGAAAGCAGGGGAGCTTCAGCATAGTGAACTGGCTCACAGCTATGCCTCCACGGTAGAAGCTGATGAATAAACTACACCAGGGTTGCAGAAAATTCTTACTGGACAAAATTTCCCACAAAATTTTTCTGCAGATTATTCATATTTCCACAGGCTTTCACCATGTAGCCAAGCCATTTTTCAGTGAATTTCCCGCGAACCTCGTTCTAGCATTCTGGCATATTGTGCACCCCTGAACTACACCTTCGGGCAACAGATACCCTTTTGCTCAGCGGTTAGCAATTGTTGCTTCTTCTTCGAAGGGCTTCAGCTTGCATGTTGACCAAGCCTAACACTTTATTAAAAAAAATAGCAGCACCAAATACTTTACACTTTACAGGGTTAAAAGTCGCTCTTGCATATGTTTATTTCACTTAAGCATTTGGGTAGCTATCACAGTCATGATGTAAAATAGCTCACCAACTCCACACGCCTGTTGAAATTCGAGCCAACGCCACTAACCTAACTTGTAACACCACCACCACCACTAACACCACCGGGCCCAGACTCCGAGAATCTTGCAACAGCACTTGTAACCTGCCCTTTACTTCCTCAAATTTACTTTCCCCCACTTTTTTTTGGGGGGGGGGGGGGGCTCGGTTCCAAATAAAATTATTTGATAAATTCAGTCAGTTTATTTGAAGGGAATTTTCGGCTTTTCGAAACACAAACGATCTATAACTTTGGAAACTTTATAAAATTTGGAGTAGTTCTTGGCGATCGGTAAGTATATGTCGATGAAAATTGGGGTTTCCCGATTTTCTCTCTTTCCTCAACGATTTCCTCATTTTTTCTCTTTCCTCAGTAACCAGGTTACAAGGTTACGTAATATTCTCGAACACCGACCGGGCCATAACCTAGTAACTTGATTATGGGACGATGGAGGCTAAGATTATTAGGTGTGTCCGTCTCGGCATTGTTAGTGGTATTAGAGACAGTTTTGCGCACTACTAGCGACCTTATGAAAACGATTGCATCACGGGACAGACGATTGCATTGGTGGAAAAGTGACGCTCGTCTCGCACTCTTTGGTGGGGTCTTCTAACTGCCGCTTACTAGTTCCGATGTTATTGGCTATTATCAGTTTTATCATGGATTCTCAAAAAGGAAACTAAACTAGTATCGCTGTACATTGAATTGATACCATTAACAAATATTTTGAGAGACAGCCTCTAGTTCGTAGACCTGTCGAGCATAAACAGCTATTGGCTTCCCTGCAAAGTTCGGCGGCCCTCTTGTGAGGTTTTTGTTATTACATTGTGTTTGGTTTTTGCTTATCACCACCTATAGCTGTGGTACATCGCCAACGCATTCGGTCGTTGTCTTCAATCTCGCGCTTTAGCCTTACGCGATGTAAGCCTTCGAACGAGAGTTGCACAAACAAGTAAGCAGGCCAGCTATTAAAAATGCATCCACCCTCACCTAATAATCCTAGGTTGAGGGCCCAGTGGGACGGCCATAAGAGAAAATTACACATTAACCCGGCCTTTACAGCCACACGTTCAATATACTGAACGGCTGCTGCACAGCGAAAAAGTTCCAACGCGAGCTTTGCGAATGTTCCGAGCAAAGTGAGCAGCAACAGCCTAGTGGCCAGCATCCTCGTCGCTCGAAGCCAAGTGAATGCCAGTTCAAACACATGCATCCAGTTCGGCAGGAGGGTAAAGGTCTAAAATGGGTACCTATTTTATGAAGCTGGGATGATTCCGGCTGGTTTCCGGAACGCTTTAGGTTGGTCAGCGAGACCCTATGAAACATTTTCCATAACACGCCATTACCTGATTCACATCGTTTTGTACATTTGTTGTTTTGACCACGATCACTCCCAGACGATACAGCAAAGCCTGCTTGACCCAAAAGGCTTCCCCCTCACAATTTTCCGTTACTAGGGGCGCTGCGACGCGCTATGCGCTAAATGAAAGTTCTCTGGCCAGACGACGTAGTACAATCCTTCGGAAGTTAATCGTAATAACTAAAACCCTCGTAATCAGAGCAGAAAAAATTGTAAGATTATATCGTATCTACTTTCAGTTAAGT
>JAHWFP010167405.1:0-16837 GCA_023313725.1 Lithobius niger | reverse complement strand
GGAAAACAAAGTTTCCAAATCAAATGCGTAGTCATGGTACTGCATTTGTGGGTCCTTTTCGAGTGAACGAAATTGCGTTTGTAGTGACTCTTTTCTCTGGACAAATCGGGCAAGTAATTTAATTTTAACTACTTCTTAGTCGAGCATTTCAGTGTCGGAAAGCTGGTCGCAAACTTTGACTAGAACTTCTCCCATTAACGGTAACAAAGCTGTTGTCCATTGATCCCGGGGAATTTTCTGGCTAATCATAATTCTCTCAAATATTTTTAGAAAACTATTAATTTCTGTTTTGGGCGTCCACTTATTCATTAGGCGAACAACATCAGCAACTTTACCTTGTTTTACTGGATTTGGTTGAGCTGGGGGAGCGCCGTTAGCTCCGTTTTGAGCGGCATTAACATTGGTAGCTTTTAGTCTAGCTAGTTCAAGCTGTTTGTCGAGTTTAGCTAATTTTATAGCACTCATACGTTCAGTTATTAACGCTTCCTTTTCTTTAAGTAAGGCGTCTCGGTCTCGAATCTGAGCTTCCTGATCCTTAATAGCAAGTTCATGGGCACGTTTTTTATCACCTTCTGACACTTCTAAGGCCCTTAATTTAAGCTCCTCCGCTTTGAGAAAAATCTCATTTTCTTTTACGGCTAGTTCTTTTTTTGCTAGAATCGTAGCCTTTCTCCTTTCTACAGCGTTAGCTAGTGCGTCGGAGAGTTCGGTTAAATCTAGTTTACCGTCTTCGAGGGCTGCTCGTAAGATTTGCACTGATTCAGCTCGAGATTCACTTACAGTAAATCCTAAGTTTAAACAAGCCTTTTTGAGGTCTTTGTTGGGCAAGTCATGGATGATTTCGTTTAAGTCCTCCATTTCAGACATTTTTGTTTTTAACGTTAAACAGATTCAAAATAAAGCTTTTATGTTTAAACCAAAATTAAATGCAGCTGCATATTAATTTGAACGTTAATTTTGGGCAGAGCGAATTACTTAAAAAACTTCTCTACCAAATCCAGCAAGTTTATACATAAAAAATACACTTTCAAGGACCCGTAGCACTCTGGTATGTTAATAGCTAAAATACACAACAACTCTTAACTACAATACTCGGCTTGGCGGCCTTTAAGCATATCCTATGCACACTAACCCTTTTACTCACAATCGCTGTGTTGTCAGTCTGTCCTTCATGTTCCACCGTAGTACGGGAAGTCCGGCACTGATTTGTAGTTGAATCGTCCTGGATTGTAGGAGGATCACTGGTTTGGATCTTGGGTTGACAACGCAAGGTCCACTGCTTGGCTGCACGGAGCGCAGGTTCCCTCTCTGGCCTCTTCTCCTACAGCATCGGGTTTTGGGGAGACGTCTCACGGCAGGAGGGTCTCTCTGGAAGTGGCAGCTGTTGCTTCCTGGCGCCGGCAGTTGTTGTGGCTGCTAGGCGGTGTTTTGCCCCGTTTTTGACGGCAGGGCGACTTCTGCTTCGTGACTTTGTATAACGTAGTCACTGGCATCTGCTTCGTGGCCTTTGTGACGGGACCACAGACGTCTAGTTGGACGGGACTTGCATCCTTCTAGGAACTTGGCATGGTAGTATGGCAGGGGGGAAACGCTTGTCAGGAACAGCACCTGTTGATCCCACCACTGCCACCAAGATGTAGCGGGGGATGCTACGACGGCTGAGGTGCTTGTAGCGCCCCCGACATCCTTGGTTGACGAGTACTTCTTTGCATCAGGTTACGTGGTTATTACGACTTTTTACGATAATAAATACAGCATGGGCTACAGTCCCGGCTTGGGGGATGGAGCGTCGGTGTCCTATTCTAGGCCTAGCCTTAATGCTTCCGGTAATACACTGCCACCAACGGTGGATTAATTTAATTGCTTAACGAAGTATAAAGCTAAAATGGGCTACATAATAATTTACACTTAAAAACAATTAATCTGCTAGGGAACGAACCTGAGGTTTAAAAACTCTTGGTTTTTATTTTAAAACATCAGAATGAAAAGAATAAACACTTTACATTTGGAGTTCACTAGTTTAAGTCTTTACAAGTTTGCAAAAACAAATCAACAGAATTTACATTTAGTAATTCACAATAAACAAGAACAACGATGTGTGTTCTTAAACACTCTTATTTTAGATAAGAAAAAGCATTATTATCGTGGGTTCCAATCCAGGAATACCCAGCAAGCTGAACCGCGTCCGCTAAGTTGCAACTATATTTGACAACTGTAGTTTTCAAGTCGTCCCACAGTTATTTTTCCTCGCGAGGATCAAACCGTCACTTTGTTTACATTTGAAAAATGAACTAAGAATGAAACTGGCTTTTTAGAAAGAGATGCTTACTCTAACATTATGGTGGTAAAGACCAGCAATGCCGATAAGGCTTACCAACCATAAAGGCTCCAAGCTAGAGGTTAATCTAAGACTATAAATTTAGAATTTGGGGGTCCTAAAGATAAACTTCTAAAGTTAAACTAGTTACTTACAACCACTACCATTTTGCCCGGCATGGCAATCCCAGACGTGACATCTCCACTCCCGACCGGCGTGACCCTTCTAGCTTGAGAGATCAGTGAGCTGTGCTGACTGAGCTGTAGAGGGAGGGCAACTGGGGCTTTTTATGCAGGAGCAGCGGATTTTCTGGACCAAGGCGCGGACGCCGAGGAGAGCTGCGGGGGTCTGATTGGCTGAGGGCCAGGAGAACAATGGAAAGTGGGAGGAGAAGTCGGGATGGCAAAGGGTTTTGGTGTAGAACCGTTTGATGGAGTAGGGAATGGTTAGAGATCGGCCAAATTGAGTTTTCAACTCTTGAACTTTGGGAAAAGGCCTTTGCATTGGGAAATTGAATATGGATTGATTATTTACAAATGCACATCGTGAATTGGCTCGTGTTAAAGCTTAGTACATTGAGTTTGGGTAATACATAAAGTATTACTATTAAATTTCACAAGCTTTAACTGAAAACTGCAGTGTTACACACCACAACTAGGTTGGGGGGGGGGGGGGGACTTGAGGATTCAAAGTTTTTAAGCACAGTTAGACTTTGGGAATGCATGGAAACAGATCTTTTATAAATATCTTTTGGTTTTTAATAGCAGAACAAGCTAGTAGTAACATTCGATGGGTCAGTCGAGTTTTGTAGAGATTTAAAGCAAAACATATATACACAAAAATTCGTGTCCGGTGGTTGCCGATGTCTGTATATTTTTTTGGGCTAGCGGTAGCGTTTTGGGGGCAAAAGATTATTATTAATAAAGCATAAAAGAATAAATAGATTAGCTTAGAGAATCCTATAACGCATTTAAGTTTTAGTAGAATAAATAACTTCAAACTTAAAGGACAGGTGACGATCGCTGCGGAAATTTTTCATGAAAGTTACAGCTGTTCAACACAATAAAAAATATCACACTTACAAAGTTATCTGTACAATTAAGTATGAGGTTAAGTACCTTCGCAGAGCAAGCTCCTCCTATTAAAAACTAAGCTAATGTCGTTGGGCTTTTTGCCCTAAATAGAAGCAATAAAACTCGAGAATACAAAGTACAAATTTACGATAGTGGCGGCCATGAGGAAAGAGCGCTGCGGTTGGTTTTGGATGTTTTTCAATTGTTGCTTGTGGATATTCTAGAATGAATTGTTGAATTTGGGCTTCCCCAAGAGGTAGGTATTATTGCAGGCTATTAAATGGTGAAGAGTTTGACCGATTCTGTCCTTTATTAAAAAAACGGCGAGATTTACACAATCGAGGCATTTGGGCGCTCAAAGAAAAAAAAATTTCTTCGTTTGGCAAAACGAAGGTTTTTCGGCGGTCCACGTTTACATTATAAACAAATAAAACAAATAGAATGAGATCAGTTTTATTTTTAATCAGTTCTTTTTTTTTTTTACTTCTAACCATTTTACACGTTACAGTTATATACGAGAGCTTCAGACGATTTTGGAAAACAGGTTGTAACCTATTGCCGAAAACCAGAGATAACTAAACCTAAACGTGAGCAAATTCAGTCCTTTTTTTAGAACCAAAACGTCCTTACCATTGTTCTCCGTATAAATAAAATCCGCAGCATATTTTTGCCATTTCGCTTAAGTTTAAGGCCTAATATCAGCGACAGTGCATTCTTCTAGCACAAACTGCGTCATCTTTTCTTAGCTCTTACGGTTGAAACGTCACTTTTGTGGGCATCACGATTTACTGATACTTCTTACTTCTTAATTCCTTCATTAATTAACATACACACAGTATTAGATTTACTAAAGTTAGAAGTAGCACAAAACACCACAAAAAGTTCGTCCATGCGGTTGTTGTTGTTGCCAGCCAAAACCACAAACGGGGGCTGTCGTTCTCTAATCTGTGTCCAAAACTATCTCGGAAATGACTGCAAATCCACAAACTTATATTATCTTTGTTTCACAAATCTCGGGAATAAGTGTGGAAGGTCTGCATTTACTCCTGTAAAGAGTAGTTTTTGTAGGTTATTTTAAGTTCCCACGTGACGTTTTAAAAGTCTACCGCACTGACGGCACACGTTTGAATGGCGCACTTGTTTTTATCACGTGATCACGTTCGGCGAATCGCTGTCGTGTCACGCGGTGGAGCTGATCTTCGGAAAGTTGGCTTTGCCTTTATACAGTAAAAGCAACTAAGTATTCTTAGGTTGTGTTACATGTTTACTGTTTTAAATATTTAGTGATTCTAGACTTTGCAAGTGGAGTGGTTGTATTTATTTCAGAAATGCTGTTTAAAAACGAGTTTCGTAGATTAAAAAAAACTGCACTGGCTATGGAAAAGGATTGTTAGCAATTTTAGTTATTTTATTGGTACTGCTGGAAAAGTGTTCCAAGATTTATTAATTACAAATATCTAAGTATAGTTCTTTAATTGTGAATTGTTTCTATTAGCATAGGCATGGGAGGGGGGGGGGGCAGAGGAAACGTACATTTGGAAAGAAAGGGGGGAATTGAAAAAAAAAGTTGATTTCTTTTAATTTTAGAGTGTTTTTGTAGCTATACATTTTCGTGCTCTCCCCCCCCCCCCAAAAAAAATTAAATTTTTGAGACCAGTTTTTTTTTTTTTGTAATTGCTAGGGAAAAGGGCATCTGGGGTTGAAAGAGTCATTTTTTAAATTCCGTTTTGTTGACCATCGTTGGTTTGGCAGGTAAAAAGGCATCTAGGGTTATAAAAAATGGAGCATGGAGTTAAGGGGGGGGGGGGGGGATGTGCCCAATATGGTTGTGCCCTTGTCTTAGAGATCTATTTTTTTCTGTTCTCTAATTATTCTAAAAGATCTAGTTTTACGAGGCACTATAATTAATTCTCTTTTTTTTAGTTCTTGAATTCACCCATAGTCCTAAATTAGATTTGTTTTCTGTAAATTTACTTAATAGTGTAAAGCTTCGTTCCTACCAGGATCACAATTGGGGTGAGAAGGGTGGTCCACAAAACGCCATGCATGCTGTAGTAAACAGCCTAATGCATCTTGGCTGCCCAAAATCAAAGCTGACATTTTTTTGAAAGTTGATCCATTTTTTGGAATCAGAATTGAATTTTGGATCCAAAAAAGTGGTCCCATTTGTATTTTTTTTTTCTTGAGAAATAGTGTTGGACTTGAAAAAAATTGAGCAGGTTTCCAAATGCGGCCTTCCAAGAATTGAGGTCGCAATAGGAGACCTTCTGGATACCTGCTGGAGACCTCAGGTTCTAATTTGTGCTTGTGCAGTTCTCCAAATGTGACCTTACGGAGACCTCCTGGTGACTACAAGTGGAGGTCGCAATAGGAGACCTGCTGGAGACCTTCTGGTGACTACAAGTGGAGGTCGCAATAGGAGACCTGGAGACCTCAGGTTCTGAACTGTGCTCGTGCTGGTCTCCAAATGCGACCTTTTTGGGACCTTCTGGTGACTACAAGTTGAGGTCGCAATAGGAGACCTCCTGGCGACCTCCTGGAGACCTTAATCTCTGCTGTTGCTTGTGTGAGGTCTCCAAATTAGACCTTATTGCAACCTCCTAGCGAACACAAATGACTTGATAATAACAAGGTCCCCAACGGAGATCTTAAAGTGACCTCACTGTGATCAAACGACAGCATGTTGAATTTCTGGGGATCTACTGGGACTAGAAAACGACCTCGTTGCGACCTAGAGACTAGAAAGTGACCACACGGAGACCTAAAATTTTTGTAGGGTCCATTTCTCATGTCTTCTTTCCGGGTGTCGTACTGGTGTTCCTGTATACGTTCCAGCAGTTGTCTACGAGTCTCTCCCACGTATACAGCATCACATCTTCCACAAGGTGCACAATACACCACTCCTTTCTGAACGTGCCTGCTAGAAGGTTAAAAAAAAACGGGGCTGCATGGGAAAAACAGTCACACAAGGTGGGGTGGGGGAGGTGGAGGGGAAGGATCTTTCCTTGTTTTGCTCCTGCTGGCATATGAGTGCACCGCAGGTTTATGGAAAATCGCTTCAGGCTGGGGCCAAAAGGGGGGACGTGGGGGAACGGCTGGAGGGGGAGAGGGTGGGGAAGGGCAGAGGCTTCCTGCCTTTAATAAGTTTTTTCAGGTTCAGCGGGTACCTGTGCCAACACTTCACTCCGTTCTCTTCTAGAACCTTGTGGATAACCTCACTCCACCCAGGAAGGTATGCGACTAACTCGCTTGGAGTATCCCAGGAGTCTCCAGTCTTGACGGAAGTAACACTGAGAGTGTGACGGTGCTTTCTTGCTCTTTTATTCACCAAAAATTCAAGTGGACTTTTGTTTCCATGGTATTGTGGTAAAGTGTTTTCTTCTTTCTAATGTTTACACTATATGCCTGCTTCAGTTTTTTCAACCAACAAGTTTCATCGTTAACCTCCTCTTCTCGTCGTGATTTTTTCTGAACAAGACTCCTGCTTCTACAGACATCAGGACTCCGACTCTCACTCCACTCCACCATTCCTCTGAGACAGATGCTACTTCGGCATGGATTCCGACATCCCAGAAAACCATCACAGTTTCCGCCCTCGTCTAGCTGATTCCCTTCTACCCGTCTTTGTGTCTCGTGACCACCGAACACTCTTCCCTGTTGCCTTATCGTCTGCAAGTAATTTAAGGCTGTGCAGCTACCAATACTCGTACCGGGACCGGCTTCAGGTACCACTGGTACCGGGACCGGCTGCAGGTACCACTGATACCGGTATCGGATCGGCACCGGGTTAAGAAGTATCTGAAAAAGTACCGGTATCGGCTTGTTTTTTTTTCAAAATCGTCATTTTCATACATGACGAATATGGGATATTGTTCCCAACGCTACTAACAGGGTTCGTACAGGTGCTTGAAAACCTTGAAAGTGCTTGAATTTGAAAAGTCTGTTTTCAAGGCCTTGAAAAGTCCTTGAATTGTTATAATTTTCAGAAAGGCCCTTGAAAGTGCTTGAAATACCCCATGGTTAGTTGGATGTTCAATTGCTGAAAGATTCGCTTTGAAACAGCTTTGAAACAGCTTTTGAAACAGCTTCGTATTTCGTAAAGCATTAATCAACGTTCTTGATGTTATCTGCGTTTTAAGTCATGCGCTTGCTAAAAAAAAATTCATTCGCGTGGTTTAAGGTAGTACCGCTTACCTTTGTCTGTCATTGGTGCAGCTTGCATGCTGTGTCTTCGCGCTAGAGCCGATCAAGCTGGAGACCTTTATATGAGCTAGAATAGGTCCTATAGAAAGAAAGCTTGCTCCCTTAGACCCTATCGCTTCGCTATCGTTTTTGCGCGTATTGTGCAAGGTGCTCCGAATTGGCTGCTGCTTGGTTCGTGCTCTTCCTGAAAAACCAACCGCTCAACGTCACCATCACTTGATGCAAACGGAAATGAGCGTCAACTTTTAGGCTACTAGGCGTAACTTTATTTTACAATGTTTTTTTTTTAATTTAAAGCCTTATGTATTGAGCCATTAAAACATTTAATGACATAATACGTAAAGTTTAAATGTTGATTATAAAATATGTTGGTTAGTAAATGACCGAAGCGTTCTTGAGTGATTCCCGAGATCGTCACCGGGCGGTTGTTCGTTTGTGCGTGTTAGGCCTATCATTATCAAGCGTATGAGTGAAGTTGGTTGTCGGCCAGGCTATCTTGCAGGACAGTAGTGTTAAATTACAGCGTTAAACTGGACATTTTAAAGTTAATGTCGTGCCTGGGAACTGTGTTTTCAGGGATTCTTGGCTAGGAAAAGCCAATTATAGTTCCTGGTTGGCTTGCGATGTATCTGACATTCATCGTGCAAAATGTGTGTTGTGTTGTACGACGTTCACTATCGCCGCTATGGGCAAATCTGCTTTGTAAAGCCACATGGATGGGAAAAAACATTCCTAGTTGGTGACCGCTGCTAACAGTGTTAAAAGATATCTTAATGGGTGGTGTATCCATTAAAAGTTAGAATCTGCCAAAGAAGTTGAAAAACAGTTGGATGAAAAACAGAAAGCTTTAAAAACCATGTGATAAGTGTCTTTGCTCAAACGTTGTAGCCCATAGGCTTATCGGAATAGTTATTATTGCCATAGTATGTTGCCAAAGAAAACGGAAATAAATTAATGACCGGGCCTTACTTTTTCTTTTTTTTTTTAGCTATGCAGCACAAACTAATCAGTTTTTTCTCTCCCACCTAAAAAATTATTATATAAAATCACAATATAAATTGCAGTAGGTCCTTGAAAAGTGCTTGAAATTTTTCTGTTTTGGTCCTTGAAAGTCCTTGAATTAGTTTTCGCACTTACTGTACGAACCCTGTACTAAAAATTAAGCAACCTATAAGTTGCTTAATAGAATATTTTGAAATTATGTAGCATACAACTAAGTCAGTAAAGGCCTATAAGTCTAAAATGTTTACAGTCACCACTGAAAAAAAAATTACATGATTTCGTTGAGCTACAAATTGTTAAGCAAACAATTCCTTTGTAAAAGAGTTACGTTTGCTACGCCATTAAATTATTGACGTATCAACAAGATCTGTATTGTTTATTAAGTTATCGTTTGATATAGGCATTGGCACCGGCTTGGTATCGGCATTGGCACTGTATCGGCACATTACCAATAGTACCGGTACTGGAATCGGAATCAGGTAAATGGGCACCAGTATCTAACCAGTATCGGGAAAAGTGGCACCGGCACAGCCTTAAAGTAATTCAAAACCTCAGCACCATCTGCACGTTCTTCTTAGTCTGGGATGACAACGATCCTCACACCAGTCATATATCCTTTGCCTAGCTTTGCTCCAACTTCCATCCTTCACTCCTAGTTTACTGATTCCGTCTGTTTCCTAGCCGAAAGTCCGGTTCACGAACACTAGGAATCAGGATAAGACTGCATAAGCTGTCCTACCACAATCCACTATGTGCGGCCTATTCTCGAATATGCCAGCCCAGTCTGGTCACCATATCATCTTAAAGACATCAAACATATTGAGTTTGTACAGCGTTCGTTCACGAAATATCTTCCGGGATACTACAATTTACCTTACGCAGTGCGTCTTAGTAAGCTTGGTCTCGAGTTGCGGCGATTGCACGCAGATTTATGCCTAACATTCTCCATCCTACGGGGATTTGTTGATTTTGACCCAAAGCTTTTCTTAGTGGTTCGTGGCAATAGTTATGCTAGGGGACACGCACTTAAACTGACGGTTGTGCCTAAAATAATAAGTTGTATGTATCTTATTTCTCTTTTATTTAATGTACGAGTATTATCCTTTTAATGCTGGACAGGTATTAGCGGAACCCGACAGTCTCTTCCTGTGTTCCATTTTCCTCGTTATGGAAATAAATATCTTTACTTACTTACTAGTACAGGACTATTCCGGATGGGCTAGTCTGGTCGGGATAACGACCAAGTCCGCTCCTCTACAACCACCGGTTCCCAAGGACACCTTGAAGTTTCTCCCCGTCACCGTCAAGCATCAGCAAGAGTTCACGCACATTCCAACGGTTTTTCCTGCCAAACAGTTTCGTGTTAGTCCCAGTCTTCATCATGGCTTCTCCTCACCAAGACGATTCGACCATATCTCCCACCGAAGACAGAGACCAAGATACCTCTGCGTCGGTGGGCAATCACGTTGGACCTTTCACAGATCCCGTTAGATGATCCTGCTTGGAAATCGTGTGTGACAAACTCCACCTGGACCCACATCCGTGTTGCCAATTCCACCGTACCTGTGATTGGTACACTCGTAAGTGCAGCAGGTGCGTCAAGATCACCGAAGATGAATGGAAGGTCATCCTTCGTTGGTAATAAGTCTCGTCGTCAGAACTTGAAACAAGCCTCATAACGTTCCTCTGCATGTGAAGGACCTTCATCGGATGAACCTCCTAAGACCAAAACTTCTAAAAGATTACTTTTCATCACTCCCTTCAACTCCCTACTCCGAGTTTCCGGCGTCCTCTCCTCAAAGTATTCCCTCTCTAACGGCCTCTAACGGTTCCCGATTGCCGCCATTGGTATCCCGATGTCGACTGACAGCAATTACAGGACTTCTCACGAAGAATAAACTACGATCTCTCGCCAGCATCGAACTTCCGCAATCTCCGTCTCGGTTGGTATCCTGCGACTCGTCAGCTAATTTGGATTCCTCTCGCCCATTCTCAACCGGGACTCCGCAACTACAAACCATGGAGGTTATTCGAACTTCTCTCCTGCGCGGTCTCCAATTGTCGACCGAGGATGAGGCGCACTTCTTCATCAACTTAGCATCTTTCGACGCTCTCCTCCGTGACTTCCAATATGAGCTAGACACCCTGCGTGAGTCTCATAGAAGACTATGGGATTCGGCGGAATCACTCGTAACTCTCCAATGTACAGCCGACCACCAGTCCGACACGATCCTTTTTCTTCGCTCTGCCAACACTAGGTTCTCGTCGGAACTTGGACGCATTCAGGACCAAGCCTCATCTCTTCGTGCCTGGAACGTTCTTTTGAAGAAGAAACTACAGACTGCGGTCAAGTTGTCCCCACTCCCCCTTCTCCCGACTTTGGAGGGCGATCCCACACTCAGCATCCGCATGGACATTGCTCTCCTCGGAATTCGGCTTACACAACCTCCGTTTCCATACTACCAGGAACCAGTGACTCATCCCTACAACAGCCCATTCCGTCTCTAGATACAGCTACCGATGCGGGTTCCTCAACTGAATCTTCGATCCCTCGTCTTCTGTCTTCTCTCCCGGACCCAGCTTCAGGGATTCCGGACACTCAAGCCGACGCCACCGCCGTGATGCTCCCGACTGCGCAGTCGGCAATTTCTCCTGGTCCATAGCCTCATCGTCTTCAAGCCTCCATCAGCTGTCGGCCTACTCAGTCTGGCAATACGACGATGCCTCGTCCTTAACCATCTCGAGCCCATTGGCTTTCCGTCTTGTTTAAACCTTCATTCCAGTATTCCCTGGTCTTGTTCAATGCTCACCGGTTTCCATTCAAGATTTGCGATGCGGTGACTGCCGGGCCCGGGCTAGGGGTATGGCGCTCGTTTTCCGGGCCTGGGCTAAGGGTATGGCGCTCGTTTTCCGGGCCTGAGCTAAGGGTATGGCGCTTGGTTTCCGAGCCCTACCCTAAAAAAGTCTACCCACTCTTCAACAGGGGATCCACTCTCTGAACTCTTCAACAACTTGGCCATACATTTCGGACTACCCACAAACCAACCAGCTTGGCTCCCCGGCGTCCTGTCTTCCACGACAGGACCCTTTATTTTCTTGGTCATTCTTGTCAACAACAATTTTTGGTCGTACCTGATCACACACGTAGTAAAACGCACTTATATAATCCCTACACAAGGACATCTCCCGTAAGCGGATTTCCCTCTTTTCTTTCCTACTACGAACCGTTCATCCTCCGGACATTCACACTTCTTACGTTCCTCCGAACAAAACTATTCCCTTCTTTCCACCACTTGTGACTTCTTTCTCGTGCCTTCACGAAGTATTCCAGCAATCGTTCTCCGGCAACACCCAACTCCTGGCCATCGCCCCGCCTGGATCTCGGGGCAGATCACCTAAGAACTCTCTATCAACTGGAGTACTAGGATTCTCAACTCCGCCATCACTTCACCATGGCTAACTTATGATCCAACCGTTCGGACCACTCATGGATTCCCGGAATTTCCATGAATTCCCTTTTCAGACGTGCAAGGATTTCAACTCCGTCCTGGACAAGACAAGTCGTTCTACAGGTAATGGGAATTTTGTCATGTCAGCATGCCTAGCTTTTTTCATTACCTTGCCCTGATCACGGTACGCTCTCCCACATCGCCGGATGGCTTGAGCATCTACAATAACCGGTTCACGGGATGATAGACTATGGGGCAGCCTGCTCGCAGCACGGGCTCCAGCACCTTGGCATCCACCTCCACGGGATGAGGTCTGCTATAAGGCAAATAGCACCACCACGCTCCTTACCACACTCCTACGGACCGGTGGCGTCTTTCTTGGTAACGGCGCACCACTAGAGTTGGATATAGATCCCCCCCCCACCCCCGGTCCGGGCCGCGAAAATTACTTTTTTTCGACCAATTGGCGAAGGCACTGCCAATCCAAGGAATTTCGATACCTATCGTCAGTCCGAATTTTTACAGTGGATGCCAAGCTTGCTTTTGGACCTGTTCCACGTCATGCTGCGGTTCCTGTTTTCGTGCTCCTCTACAATGATCACTTGCTTCGACTTGGCCTCCGTGCCGCGTCCCAGGCGGACGTCCTCAGCACAGCAGCTAATGCATTATGTGAACGACTCTACACCGATCCGCCACTTAGTGATGCTCGCCAATTGGCCTTCCTGATTAATCAAGTGTTTCGAAAGAGCTGCTTCGCCACCTACCACGCCATGAACTGGTTTACCAGGGCGTTGTTCAACTCCACACTCCTTCTAAGGGAAATTGCTCTCAACACTGCTCCGAACCTACACGATTCAACACGCCACATATTGCGGAATCAGCCGATCCATGAATCGGAATCCTTGTTCCGCAGCTTAATCCCGAAGGTGGTGCCGCACGTAGACATTTCTCGCAAGCCTTGCTCCACTAAGACTCGTCATTTTCGTCATCAGCGATCTGCCGCTCCCTCTCGCCCCGATCCTCCCAAAGAGGACTGGGGGTCTTTCAAGCCACCTGATGCCCCTCCGGCTCCTCGATCTTCATTGCCCTTTCCAACAAGCACCCAGGGTCGCGGCCGTGGCCGATCCCTGGGACGATCCGCTACTCCGGATAGGAAACGACGACAACCTCCTCCCCGTTCTTGATCCAAAGGTCGATCCCATTACTGACATCCCACCACCCCCGCAAGTTGTTGGGGGGGGGGGGGAGAGAGACACCTTCGGTTTTATGCCACAGTCTGGCAGACAATTACCTCCGATCCAGTGATCCTCTCCATTATCAAAGATGGTTTCAAGCCGAAATTTCTTCTTCCTCTCCCATTGCGAAGTCCACCCTGGGAATTGCAAACACTGGCATCAGCTCCGCTCCGGGCAGAAATCTTTACCCTTCTTCAAAAGCTGTTATCCGCGTTGTGCACCACCCGATCCGTCCTGGTTTTTACAGCAGCATTTTCCTTTGCAACAAAAAAACAGGAGGCACTCGCCTCATCTTCAACCTACGACCCCTCAATCAATACATTCGCAATCCGCATTTTTAGATGGAAACACTCTTCTCCATTCGAGGCTCCCTACAGCCTCAAGGCTGGACAATTTCTTTAGACTTAGCGGACACTTATCTACACATTCCGCTTCATGCCTCTGTCCGGCACCTCGTTCGCTTTATTTACAACGTGCCGTTTACGAATTCCTTTGTTTCCCGTTCGGTCGAAACGCCGCTCCCAGATATTCATCCTGGTATTGCGGCCAGTGCTAGCTCATCTTCATCAATAAGGCATTCGCATTCACACCTTTCTCAACGACTGCCTCGTACCTCATCACGATCCGACCACACTCTCAACCAACCGGTCCGTTGTCGTGTCTCTTTTGTAGGGATCGACCGAGTCTGGATATATCCGGATCCGACGCTGGATAATGTGCTATCCGGTGAGATCCGGATCCTGCAATTATCTTGAATCGTATACCGGTTGGCAACACAATAACATTGTCGCCGTAAACATGTTGCATGCCTCGGTAAAATAAATCATTGTAAAATAACTAAGCGATCTACGGGTATACAAAATTGGAGATGTAATAATTACAGTGTAAATTATTGCACAAAAATATACTTGGAACAATCGTATTAGGTTTTCATAACTGAAAAAAGGAGTTGAAGTTCGACTACGTAAATGTGCTTACGAAAATATTCACCTTCCGTTGCAGTACATGGGCGACCATGAAATGATAACGTCCTCTGGTTATTCTTCCATTAGACCGTTGTTTACTGCTTCCTAAATCATTTTTTAAAGTTTTTAATACCGTAGAAGTAGTTTAAAGTTGTTTGATTTCCTAATTTATATTCACTATCGTTGAAAGCAATGCGTTTACGGCCGCATCGCGCTCCCACTCCCATTCCGCCAATCGACGTGCTCCTGTTAGTTCTATTGGCTGTGACCTTGACTAGCTTCGCGTGACGTCACTTGTGACTAGCCCCCGCCGCGATGAGTGATCACGTGCCAATTGGGGAATCCCAGCTTTCCAACGTGACCAAGATCATGGCAGCCGTTTGTTGCGTTACGACAGCTTGAACCAAGGGCTAGTTTTAGCAAACAAAAGCAATTTCACGTCAATTTTGACGACACGGCCAACAAAAACATCAATTGAGGTAATTAAAAGATATTACGTTAAATAAATCCAAAATATGCGTGCCAAAGTACCTAATTCACTAGGAATTACACCTCCGTTGTATGCAGTGGCGGTTTGTAGTTGCCTTGAAATATCCATTACCTTATTTAATAGCATTCTCCTTCTCAATGCTGTTCAATCTAGAGAAAAAACAAAGAGTCCTTCTGGTTCGCTACCTACTTCGCATGTCTACTGCGCAGCCTCCATCGTATATAAGCCGAAGCGGAGCGGTAGACCTCACCTTTTCTTCTCTAGCGTCCACGCTGTTCACTTTGCTCCAGGAAACGTTGAACCTCCGCTCCGCCCTCGGTCTTCCTTCCTTCCTCCCTCTGCTTCGTTTCCGTTTTGCGATACCGAGGGCTAAAGGAGCACCACGGGATGACTCTTCTGCCCACACCCGACGTTCCGCCTCACCGGCTTTCGTCCGTCCCATGGCCGAGATTGTCAAAATGCTCGAACTTACGACGGAACAGGATTCTTTGGAGCCTCCGCCTCCGAATTCTCTCCATTCGGAATCCTTCCCTGCACCTCATGACACTGCTGCCACTTCTCCATACCGTGCAGCCAACCGCCTCCGGCAAGGGATTTACAGTCCTTATCTGAAGAACTTTCCCGTACCAAGGAACAGTATTCCTGCCTCAAGCTTCAGCTTAAAGCTCGGAAGGTTGCAGCCAAGCTGGCCTCTTGCATCAGTCCTTATGTTACACCACTGGATTTGTCTTCCCGTTCCTCCGACAGTCCACCTCACGGCGTGGCAATGAGCCTCTCACATCTTCCCAAGTCCATTCTCTCATGGGTACCTCCCTCCGCACCTTCAAGCGGAAAGTGCCAGTCACAGACTACACTTCCTCTTGGTTAACTTCCATTCCCAAACGTTGTTGCCCATCAGTAGCGGAAGCAGGCCCTTCCGCTCCGCCCCTTCCGACTCCACCTCCTGTTCCGCGGCCCGGATCCTCTGACGGGAATGACCAGGATTCTTATTTTTTGCCCGACCCATCGGACTCCGACCGCTTTGAACCTTCGTTCCAAGGGGATCCTGATCCCTCAGAGATTCCTCTTCCCGAACTCATGAAGACGGTGGAAGAAATCATTCCGGCCTGCTTCCTATACAAACCTTCCGCAACCAGCGATTCTGCCTCCAAAAACAGAGGTTTAGCAACGGGCTTTGGTTTCGGCCTCCGAGATCAATTACCTCATCAGCCTCCGCTTCTGGGTCAATAAACCACATTCCTTACCACCCTCCTCCGTAATGTCAGCGTCCTACTTGGCAATGGGTCACCCCTTGAACTCGATAAAGATTCACCTCCGCCTCGTTCCGGTCGTGAAAATTACTTCTTCCGCCCTATCGGCGATGGTACGGCTAACCCACGCAACTTCGATACTTATCCTCAGTCGGAGTTCCTAACAGCCGACGCTAAATTGGATTTCGGCTCAGCCCTCTATCTCCCTCGTCTAGCGATGGTCCCCGTCTTTGTCCTCCGCGACAATGACCGCATCCTCCGCCTTGGCCTCCGAGCCGCGTCTCAGGCAGATGTCCTCAGCCCAGTGGCTAATGCACTGTGTGAACGTCTCTACACTGACCCTCCGGACGACACCCGTCAATTAGCCTTCCTGATCAACCAAGCCTTCCGCAAGAGTTGTTTTGCTACGTATCATGCTATGAACTGGTTCACGCGAGCCCTCTTCAACTCTACTCTGCTGATACGGGAAGTCGCACTCAATACAGCTATGAACCTCCACGCCTCTACGCGCCACCTCCTCCGCAATCAACCTTTACGTGAATCCGAGTCATTATTCCGGGGTTTGATACCGAAAGTGGCCCCCCCCCCCCACCTTGACATCTCACGCAAGCCTCGCTATGCCAAGAATCGCACTAATCGCCGACTTCGCGCCATACCATCAAGGTCTGATCCTCCGTCCGACGACCTGAAGTACGTCAGACCTTCCGAACACCTTCCGCCTCCGGCTCTGCGGCCTTCCTCGCCCTTTCCGTCCCGAACCCAGGGATGCGTACGTGGTCGCTCCCTAGGACGCTTCTCCACCCCCGATCAGAAGCACCGATCCACTTCCCAACTTCGACACAAAAGACGTGAC
>JAHWFP010167403.1:615-11530 GCA_023313725.1 Lithobius niger | reverse complement strand
GGCAATAGAGTGAGGAACGTGGCGTTTTTTTTTTTTATTAAAAAAAATTTATTATTATTTTTGTGTTTGTGAACAATATTCAATAAAAATATATGCAAATCTACTTCCGTTTCCTTTTGGACTTGAATATCACACTGCCTGAGTGGGAATTGAACCATCGATCATTAAGACCTTAGGCCGAAGCCCTTCTAACCAATGGTAGGACTCCGACCTTTGGACTCAGGCAGGCTAATAGTCAAGTTCAATCAGCAACAGAAATAGCTTTCTGTCCTGTATTAAACAAGGACTCAATGTTGGAATTTTTGTCAGTGATTGGCGATTTTTGAACTGTTCAGCAGCAGTTCAGTAATGTTTTTTTTTTTTTGTAAGGTTCAGTCCACTAAGGTTCACACTGAGACTGTTTATAAACGAGCATTAGTAAATTTAAACTTAAATCAGCATGGTTCGATTTTAATTTTCAATTTTTTATTCGCCTAACCTGATTTGATTCCATTTTATTATTATTATTTCTTTTTTTTTATTTATGATCCGAAATTTTATTTCCTCTTGATTTCCGATTCCCCGAAGCGTCACAACTCCCCAGAATAGAATGAAATGTGACCTATATGTCCATCCTATGACATGTCCGAAATTTATAAGTCGCTATAATTGTAGAAGATCTAGAACGAAACACCATTTGCATGGTAGGTAGGCTAGGTCACCTTGTGACCTGAAAAACTGGGCTTGGCTCCTAGGGCTTGCCTATCTGCCTCTTGTCTGTCCGTTTCGTTTGTCTGTCCTCCATTGCGTTTACGACTAATTCGAACAGAGAAATTGTTTTTATTTTGCTTTATTTTTGTTTTTGTTTGTTTTTTTTTTCCTTCCCTGCGACTCGAAACAAAATGCAATGGCGCCCGAATCAGGTTACGTAGTTCACGCGCCATGGCTGTAACTAAATCGCTAATTGCTCCGTTGCTAAGCTACCAAATTGGCCATCTCCAACCGCAATTAATACCGTGGAACGAATAACTTCGTGAAAGACGTGTGCAATTTCGCCATTGGGCTTGTGAACGATGCCGGCCATTATGAATTTATTTATTTCTGAAATGGCGGCTGCGCAATCACCGTGACCTTCTCGTAAATGCATTTTAGCTTCTTTGCAACTATTCGTGCAATCAAGGGAGGGAAGTGCAATTGAAGGTGGACCTTGAACCCTCCCTCGTTTACGCTTGCTGATTTTTATAATTGCCAAACACTGTAAAGTAATTCCCGACCTCTTTACTATTCCACAATTTTTTTTCTGACGCCATTTTTCTCGATCCTCCACATCAAGTACGGCTCCAAAGGTCTATTTTCTTACCGTTAGTCTTTCTCTTGCTAAAAATCCTTTTTAAAATGTGGCGTCTAGGAGATTTTCTGTTGAATATTGGGAACTAATTTAATAGCATCCTGCGGTTATTATGATCCTTTGCGCACTTACAATAACCATGACCTTCGATCTGTGTGTGTGCATGCACTAATTTTTAGTCGTTTGCTAATAATTACCATGAGATCGAAAATCTAAAAAGACTAATGCGGTGAAAATTAAAATTATTTATTCCAATAGATCGCCGAAGAAAAATTATAAGATACTATGCTAAAAAAATATAAAGTGTGATTTTAAAATGCGAGAATCAGCCCGGTTTGTGACGACACAATTTTTGTGTTCATATTGTTTCGTCTACTACGGCCAAGGCCAACTGAGATAACAGCTGCGTTACTCGCTGCAAGGAACGCAGCTACTCTCTCAATTGGCCTTGTATTACTATGCCGTCTCGCTAAACGGTGCGATGGTTACATGCGCGGATGGCGATCTGCGCGTGGTTGTTATAAAACAAGCGGAATGTACCTTTAAGAATATCCTCGTTTTAGTGACGTGGTGGTACCAGAGCAACCTCAGCCTGTCATAATAACTAGTCTATGTTTTGAAGCCATCTTTCAATTCAGTTCAAAATTGTCACACACATTCTACGTCGTATTCTACGTTCGTAATCAAAAATATCGGACAGGGGTTTTCTATTCGGGGATTTTAAATCTCAATACCAAAATTAAACCGACATCGTTAATAAAACAATTTAAAAAAAATAGCCCAATCGTTCGCTTGGCTCACTCTATTGGCGATGATCCACGCATCGTGTATTATCTTGATGTCTTTCTGATTACTTTTCCCTGTTCGAACGTTGACGTCATGAACAGTTTCGGAGCAGTTTTTTTATTTATTTGAGACCCAAGATATCAAAGTTACGGCAATGGAAATAGGCCTACTTGAAGCTTAGTAATTTAATTATCGTTCACTTGTGTCTACGCTCATCTTTGTAGGTGTCTTAATTTACGATTAGACGTACACGAAGAACGGTACGCACCGACTTATCCTTGACAAGGGAATCTTCTGAAGATCACAAGAATGGTTCGAAGCTGAAATTGCTACTTACGAATTTTCGGAGATATTCTCGTTTCCTCCGTATAGCTAAGTCCATTTTCCGTAGCTGTAGTAAGGGTGCCCGATCTATAAGGCTAGGGGCTCCGAGCACTACATGAAAAACGCACAAAGCTTGTGGAGTTAGCTTCGACGGCGTAAACTTGGCTACCGTATTAGAGCAATTTTCTCGCTCAGCCGAATAAATTTCAACTTCAGAATTCAATTCTGTGCCTTGTTTTAACCCTGTTCTGGTATTATGACGGATTGCGCTGGCCAGTTTAACCGGCTTTTGTGCTGCAATCAGAATGTTGCGATTTTTTGAGAAAAAATTATCAACATGTGTTAAACCTAAGCTAGATGGATCTTTAACACGGCAATACTACATTGGGGAACTTGGCAGTAAAAGCAAGAGGAAAAACAGCGATTTGAAGGTGGAGGGCAGGGGTGTAACTTAAAAATTGTGGTTCGGAGGCAGGAACCCAGCGAAAAGCACCCCTTCATAAAAAATGCAAGCTTTGCCACATAGAAAAAAAAAAGAAATGCACTTTGCCACGCAAGGTGAGAGGCCATTGGAGGCCCTAGCTGTCGATGCGCCATTTAGCCTCAATTCTCCCCCTCCCCCAGAGAGAAAAAACATGCAGGTTTTGCCACTCAAGAACACAGCCCAGTGGAGGCCCCTGTTCACAAAAAAAAAAGTTTTTTCCACACAAGACGCGAGCCAAGTGGAGGCCTGCCGCGGCTCCCCCCGCCCCGGGCATGACACAACTTTCACGGAACTGTAACGATAACTTAGAAAAAAACTACACAACAATTTGTTTCTGAAATTTTGTGGGTACAACAAATTTTGAAATTACGGACCTCCCCCAAAGAAAGGGGGCCCTCCCCCCAAAGCCGGTGGGTCCGGAGGCGGTTACCTCCTCTTCCTCATTGTAGCTACGCCACTGGTCGAGGGACTAATGCGAAAATTAAATCGGATAGCACCGTATATGGTCAAATAACCAGTGGTATTTACACTGCAACTCAAGGCCAAAGTTGCATAATTTTTCCCATAATATAACGCTCGCCTGTAATGATAACGCATAGCAAAAAAAAAAAAAAACACTATGGTATTATCAGCGTTCAACTCCACTAGTTGAAGCCTTGAAGCTAAATAGCTGCGTTATGCAACACGTATACGTAGCCGTGCCCTTGAAGAGTGCAGACCCGTACAATTTAGAACACATCACTTTCCCTACGTCCCACCCAACAACCCTGATACGGCCCACCTGGGCTTCACCTTGGCGTTCCCGCCTGACTTACGACCGTACCCCGGCGAGGAGAGAGTCTAGAGCCATTTTTGAACCACTAATTTACGGCACCCTTAAATTCTGGATTAGATCGGTTTGGTTAATTTTTTAATCACTTGTGTTGGCTTAATGGTTAAATCTCCTACCGTGCTTCAAGGTGTGATGGCTTTATCAAAGATGGCGACGACAAGAGGGCCGTAAAAGCGTGGACGGGTTTTGTGCTAATTACTTGCGTTTAGTGGTTTGGTAGATAAGGTACGATGGAAATTTTCGTCCTAGGCCATGCGTGGCGTGCAGTGAGTCGAAGTCGGCAGTGACGCGAAAGGTTGGGGGCCCGCGCAATTTTGGTCAGGGTGGCTGAATGATGAGGGCACTGAAATTTGGCTGTTGAAATTGTGAGTTTTCTAGTGGTAAAAATAAAACAACTGTATTGCAATAACTGGCCGTTTACAGTGAAGCGCGGTGCGAAGCTAGCAACGGAGGTTCTCATTCTACACACAATAACTATTGAACACATTGATAAAAACACGTGAAGCACTATTCATTAAACGGATAAAACAGCAAGGCACCTTATATTTGGAAGAATTAAAATTTTTCCACTCACATCTCAGATTTTGTACCCCACCAAAGTAAATTCCTAAAAAGAAATGTAGTAAAAAGGTACGTACAAGCGTTAACTTTTTTACTCCAAATTCCATTACTTATTATTTGGGCGTAAGAAATTATTTGATTTTATCTATCATTTTAGATGTAATAGGAGACTGATGTACATTATAAAATATGTGATTGTTAAGATTTGCCCAATTCATTCATATGATGATTCTATGGCCAGGCTCCAATTCACGTTAACAGTAAAACTATGCTTACTAATAATCAGAAGATTAATTTAGAGATAAACTATGTTGTATTTGATGATATTTTTCGTTCTATTGTTGGTGGAAGAGTTAATACAATTAAGATGGAAAATATTAGTGTTATTACTCCTCCTAATATATCAGGAACTGAGCGTAAGATTGCATAAGCGAATAAAAAATATCATTCAGACTGAATGTGGACTGGTGTTACTAAAGGATTTGCTTTAATGAAGTTTTCTACATCTCCAAGGCCATAAGGGAAAAGAAGGGAAACTATAATGATGAATATTATAATCATTAAGAATCCTAATGAGTCTTTTGTTGAAAAGTATGGGTGAAATGGAATTACTCCCCTCCCTACTTGTTTATTTTTATTCACTTACTTAACATTTTTTTTATAGTTTTTTAGTTTATTTGCATCTTCCTCGTTGAAAGAGCACTATTTCCTGTGGCTCGTTTGACTTAGCTTGTGCCCCCCCCCCCCCCCCGATTGTTTCTTTTGCCATAGAAAATATTTTTAAAAAAAAGTAAAAAATTCACACCTTCTCACCCCCCACTTTGATATCTCCTGGTTCCAAACTCCAATAACCCCTAGCACACATCCAATACGGCATCCCCTATTTGAAGACGTCCTGCAGTGTTGTGTTCGTCCGTTTTTTTTTAATTTTTCCTCTGGTAATGAAAACAAATTGTTAACAATCTCAGCCGCATTTTTTAAAACTTGTTTATTGAACACACTACATGATTACACAGCAAATCCAATGGCTCAAGATGCGTTAATACGGATGCAAACCTATTTACGATGCCATTTGGACTTATATGTCAGACTGCCTGAGCGGCGAATCGAACCCACGACCTTTGCTGATACGGCCAAAAGGAAATGTCCATAGACAGCATTTAACACGCACACATATATACATGTAAACATACGCCTTTCCAATCGCCACTGAGGGGAAGAAAGATTGCGCACCACACACCAGTGACATGGAAAGGAACACACAAGATGGATTTCACTGGTGTGTGGCGCGCTATCTTCCGTCCCTCATAGTGGCGATTGGAAAGGTGTATGTTTACATGTGTATGTGTGCGTGTTAAATGCTGCCTATGGACGTTTCCTTTTGGCCGTGTCAATATGGCTCAGCTCAGTCTGGCTCAGCGGTAGGACCTCGGTCTCTGATTTCAAAGGTCGTGGGTTCGATTCCCCACTCAGGCAGTCTGACATATAAGTCCAAAAGGCAGCGTAAATAAGTTTCATCCGTATTTATTTAGCACTACATGATTCATTTCCAGCATACTTTCCATAAATTATTTGTCGATTTAATTTGTACATCGGTACCGTTAGGTCTAACGGCAAATCAAATCGGTACACAAAAGTCGCTGTGAATTACATAAAGGAAAGAGGAAAACAAAAGCCAAACAACGAAAATCAGTGCTGTGACTTTAATAATGGGTTCCCTGAGCCATCTTTATGTCGGTGGAGGAATGGAGGAATGGCCACATCGATAAAGGCGCTATGTCAGTGATCTGGGGAGGGATTGGGCTGCCAGTTCGAATCCGGGTCATGTCACTCCGACGAAACGTAAGTGCACAAAGGTGGCTTACTGTGATACGTTATTTCTAGTGTATGATTTTCGCTGTTTGACTTGCTCACTCCCGATTTGAGGTAGGGATTTCAGGAGTTTTTGATAATCATAGCTGTGAAATGAATCAGACTTCAAATAATCACGAACATTAATCAGACCTCCAATAGTTCAGGGACATTAATCAGACATCAAGTAATCAAGGAAATTAATCAGATTTCAAATACGCAAGGAGATCAATCAGGCATCAAATAATCATGAAAATAATCAAGTAAATTAATTAGAAATTAAACGCGCAACAAAAAATGTGGTACCTAAAAGCACTTGGGTTACTTTTTTCAACATTAATAGTTTAAAGAACAATGGTTAAAGTCAATGAAGAAACGACCGGCAACGTAAAATTCAAAACATTGCGCATTGCGTACAAACTACAGTATATAATATAAAGGAAACACAATGGTGAATCAGCGAAAATCATACACCAAAAATAGCTACGATTCCGTAAGCATTTATTATGGCCTTGCATTTCATTAAATATGGCGTGACCTGGACTCGACCCCACGAACCCAGGATGATCATCACAATGCCAATTCCCTTAGCCTCTGAGCCATTTCTACAAGGCGTTTCAAACACAGAATAAAACTATATCCATCGCCCGCCATCTTACGTGTTTTCGTATAAACAATTTCAGAACAATCCCGCCTGAAAAAAAGTTCGAGTGAAATCAACCTTGGCACGAATCCTTTGATGCCATTAAAGCGATCCACCCTCACCCCAAACTATAACAACGTTAGCCATAATCTCACCAGAGATTAAACTATAATTCAATAATTATTATTATGTGACTCTTGCGGCCACATGGTACAAAAACCGGAAGGTTCACTGGTCGAGGACCGACCGTGCTTATCCTGCTTGACTTGCATTGTCCTGCCCAGAGGCTGAATCGTCTGCTAGCTTGGATCTCAAGGCATCCATCAACAAGTGTGACAGCCTAATATATGAGGCGTTCGTGCGCCATGAGGCAGACCTCGTAGGCCATTCACTTTCACTTTTCATCGGGAGTGAATTTCCGCTCTTAAGAAAGGCGCTCTCAGCTACTAAAGATGGAGTTGGTTTTCGGTTCGGTGAACGAAATTCTTTGCCGGGTACACTTTGATCTAACTCAATGCTAAATCTTCGTAGCTAGTCTTCTTCGTAGTTATAGCCAAATTAGCCAAACTTGGGATGGAGGCCAGAGCAGAGGATGTATACGCTAAGTTACATTTTGGGGTTCCTCAAGGCCACGTGCTTTAACCTCTATTGTTTATTGTTGGCATTAAACACAGGCGGATTGACAAGGTGGGTTGGGGGGGGGGGGGGGATCGGAGATTCGTGATTGGCCGTTAACCCTAGTAACTGGCCCCTCGGCTTGATGGTCTAAGTTGGGTGTTGCAGGTACTAAATTTGCGGCCGTAGTGGCACCGCACAGTATTTTTTTCTATAAAAATAATTGGAGTTAAAAGCGTAAGTTAAGAATGACTGTCAGAATTATGAAAAGGCATGCCTTCTAAAGGTTAGAACAAGTATTTCAACGTCTTAAAGTACTTTCCGATTGGGAAAGTATATATTGCTCCCCTAACGTGAATACTCGCCGTATGTTTTTTAATTAGAAAATAAATATTTAAATAAACAGAAGGAATGGGAGGGGAGGTGATTCCCCTGAGCAGTGCCGCACGGAAGGGATGGATCAACCTTTGAAACGAAACGTCACCAAAAAAAAAAAAAAAAAGCATCCCTTGGTTACCGACTTTCCGGCTGTCCTATGAACTCTCCAGTCCAACTCTGGCATCAAATAATTACCCACCCTGGTACTTGTCACGTAACCACGATGTGAAATAAGGGCTAAATAACGTTAAAGGTGTTGTCAGTTTACGCTCTAGAAGGGATAATTTTTAAAAGACGAAAACTGGTTCGCTGATGGGGTTCCCCTAGGCAAAGTACTTGAGCCACTGCTGTTTTTAAAGTACTAGAAATGGTTATTCTAAGAACGCTACCAAGAGCTCCTGCAAGTTTTGCTTTCTCATTTTATCGAAATTCCCAGTAAATTGTGTTTTGTTGTTGTTTTTTTCCAACTTTGTTGCAATCTTCCATGATGGATTTGTATAACGTAAGAAAAATACGTAAGAAAAATACGTAGCATTATCAGGGTACCCTATAGCTATCATTTATGGAAGCAGTCACTTTTTCGAGTAACTTTTTATTTTTTCTTTGATAATAATACTAGCAGTTGTGCCTGGTTTTGCCCGGGGTTTTGTTTCGCCCGTGGTTATTTCCCAGTTTTCGGTAGGAGTGGCCTAAACGTTGAATGCGACAGACAGGGAATTTTGCTTCTTGGAATACTCCCTTTTTGCTCCCATCCTCTGCCTCCCCTGTCCCATCCTCCTTTCCTCTCACTCTCCCCCAAAAAAACGTACTTTGTAGTTTCAGTTAATGCGTAATCGTATGCTTAATGGTAACAGGTGCACTGCACCTCCCCTCACACCCTTAGCCTACCAATCTCTTTATTTTCTAAGGGGTAGGGCTAACAGACGCACTGCCCCACTCACGGACATTCTCTATTCAGCTCCTCCCTCCCCCCCTCACTCCCAGTTGATCGCTTTAGCGTGTGAAAAATATCTGCCCTTCGTGCATGACGTCATGCGAGTCTTGCCACTGAGATGACCGCATAGCGCAAATTGTTAGTCGAGGCAACAATGTGCCAATTTCAACTTTTCAAGGCAACAAAGTATGCCAGTTTCATCGTCTGGTCAAAGAATTGACACGCTCGCCAGTGTTCATTGTGGGGATAGCCGTTGTCATTGTTTTGATTTGGGAGCCTTCGTGTTTTTACTATGAGACTTTGCCTTACAATGTAAGATCAGATAACACTGCATGCTTCGCCCCGGGTTTTGGTTGGCCCGTTGGTTGTTTCCCAGGTTTCGGTCGGTGTGGCCTAAACGTTGAATGTGACAGGCATTTTCTCTTGCTGGAGTACTCCCCTTTTCCTTCTATCTTGTACGTGCTCTCATCCGTTCACTCCCAGTTTATCGCTTTGGCTGGAGCAATCCTGACGTCATTGAAGACTTGCTACTTAGATGACCACGCAGAGCCAATTTTACTCGAGGCAACAGTGTACCAATATGAACTTCGTTTCAAGGCGACAACGTACGAGTTTCAACTTCTATCCAACGAATTGACACACTCGCCAATTTTCATTATAGGGGTTGCTTCTTCGGGGGTCGTCCTCGTTGTCTTCGTTTCTGTTTGATACTTTGGTTCATAAGGTGGCAGATGACGGCCATTCTTGCGTCGTAGCTAAAGAAAGAACGTACCGTAATGAGACCGGACACTTGGATGGGTTCATTACTGACACACTGTCCATAGAAGCTTCTTGTGGCTCACTTAACACGACACCTTCAAAATATGGTTCTGATGGTGGAAGAGGAACAAGGAAAATAGTGCTGGTTGAAGGACTGAATAAAACCAACTCCGAATGTGAAAGCCATGAAAACGAAAAAGTAATCTAAATCATTGTGGAAAAAAAAGGAGGATTATTATTATGAGATGTTCGTGGACCATTAGGCAGACCTCGTCGGCCATTCACTTTCGCTTTCATGGCGGTTGAATTTCCGCACTTAAGAATGATGCTCTTGGCTATAGCTGTAGAAGTCTGTACGTGCTTAGTTGCTGCTTGGCTCCAAGTGTGTAGTTTCCTCTTGGTAAACATTACGAGACATCGTGGTTAAAGGAGAATTAAGTAGACGAGGATTGAAGAGGTGAGCGACATTAATTCTGGGGTTCTCCAAGACAGTGTTCTTGAGCCACTCTTGTTTGTTATTGTTCTACATGATTTTTCCTGGATAATTTCCTTGTTATTGAATGAATAAAAAGCTAACCATAACATTTAAAAAACTCAGCAAACCACTAAGCAAACAAGAATGAAAGTTAGCAAAGATGGGAGCAGTATTAAATCTGGGGTTCCCCAAGGCAGTGTTCTTGAGCCGCTTTTGTTTATTATTGTTCCACATGATTTTCCTGGATATTTTCCTTGTTATTGAATGAATAAAAAGCTAAGACTCGAAGCAAACCATAACATTTAAAGAAACTCAGTACACCACTAAGCAAACAAGAATGAAAGTTAACATTGTGTTAGCATAGATGGGAGTGGTATTAAATATGGAGTTCCCCAAGGCAGTGTTCTTGAGCCACTTTTGTTTACTAACGTTGCAAATGATTTTTCGGGGAAATTTTATTTTGTTACTGAATGAATAGGAAACAAAAACTTAAAGATTCTTAAAAACCTAAACAAAATACTACGAATAAAAACTAACATTGTATGAGGTATAGTGTAGACGGGAAAGAAGAAGCTGAGTGATGTAAAATCTCTGGAGTTCACCAAGGCAGTGTTCTTGAGCCACTGCCTTTCTTTATTATTGTTGCAAACTATTTTTCCGGCATATTTTTCTTTTTATTGAATAAATAAGAAACAAATCCTTAAAGAAGCTCTAAGAACTTGAGAAACTTAAGTATACACTAAGCAAATAGGAACAAAAATTAACATCATGAGGTAGCACAGATGGGAAAAACGAGATGATCAGTTTTAAATTTGGGGTTCCCTAAGGCAGTGTGCTTGGGCCAATTCTGCTTATTGCTTCTTTTTCGCATGTTCTGTACACATTTTCAAGGCACAAAATTAATTTCAATTAAGTATTCAATTAACTACAACAATAATACTTATTG
>JAHWFP010167400.1:21729-36470 GCA_023313725.1 Lithobius niger | reverse complement strand
GACACTGGTGGCTTACGTGTCTTTCTTGTATTTTGTTCATGTAGAGCAATAAGGTAGGCTTACATCCATGTTTTATACACTTAAGAGTTTTTTAATACTAATATCTGTAATTTTTTTTCAGCAATATTTGAAAATTCTAGTTATTGTAGTTATTCTAGAATAACTACAATAACTAGAATTTTCATACACGAGATAATCGTGACAAGAGATACTGTAATTGAGATGAAAGCTTTTTGAGATAAATCATATAAACGACTTTTGAAATAAACGAGATTGGAGATAAACGAGATAACAACATATGACATAAATTAGATAAACAAGATTACGAGATTTGACATAAAAAAACGTAAACGAAATTTGCAGGACAAGAGAAACAAGATTAAAAAAGATAAAGGGTTTCATTTAAATGAGATAAGCGGGATAAAGAGATATTTATCAGAAGAACAAGATTTACGCAAGATATCTTAATATTTAACCTAATATTTATTTTGATGCAAAGTTCTCTTCATCAGACTGCTTCCAGTAAAATTCCTAGGATTACTATTTGGGATTCGTATCTCCACAAAACATTTAGTATTAACTGTTCTCATCATTCAGGGTGGAATTCAAAAACTCATGATCTTGTGAAGAAATTCCCTGACTAAATAAATTAGGACTAAGTAATCTCGTATCACTTTTCACTCTACATCGCACAACTAAATCAAGAAACTCACTGCCGTAACTGGTACTGGTAACACAATCTTTACTAATAATTCTTTCCACCCAAAAGTCAGAATAGGAAGCTCATGTAACTGAAACACAGTCATACCTTAAGTTAAAGCAAGATTTCAACGCAACGTAGAAAACTAAATAAACTTTGAAATATGACGTGCTCCAGCATAAAGCCATGGCACAAGAAGGGGCAATTCTGGTAGGTAATGCCAGTCGGAAAAGTTCTAGAATCTTTGATACACCATAATTGTCAAGGGCACGAGGCATCACAGGGTGCTTCCCTTGTACCTTCGGCACATGAAGTAGTTGTGCTACTCATCAGGCCACCTTCACTAAATCGACAGCAGCATGGAAAATGCCTACTAAATCTGATACTAAATAGCTACAAATTGTGTTGATAGAAGAGCACGCCATCGCACACTCACAACCACAGGTAGCCTTGTGCTAAAACTAGTGTGTACTCTGGCCTAAGTTTTCGCTTTATCTGGAAAATGTAGAAATTTCAGTATAGGTTTAGAAAATTCTCTGATTTTTCCCGCGACTTTTCCAGACTTGATGAATTCACCGAATCTTCCAGGTAAAAAGAACACCACTCTGTTAATGCTTTTTAGAACAATTTAAACAAAGTTGAGAGAACTGAGTTTTTCGTCAGCAAACTATTAGTACTGATTCAGTTACGCGATAAAGGCAAGAGGTTCAACAATAACACAAGACCCCTAGGCCTTTTTAATACATTTTAGGCTGTAAATATGTATAATCAGTTCATTAGTTTGACCCCTAGAGGAGAGCAAAAGGTCTCGACGGGAACAACATCGAGAATGTTATAGTCACGTTAAAATAGCGTTCAAAAGGCCCTGGTTTTGGTTAACACCTACATATTAAGCTACAAAAATTGAAAATCGTTTCGTTGATTCGATTACGACATGTATGAGAGCAAAATTTCTGAATAAGAATATTGTAGTCACATTGAAATAAAGCCTTTCTTATCAAGAACATATTAGCTATGAAGTTGAAAACTGGTTCATTGGTTAGTTCCCTAGGTGAGGCAAAATTTCCCCCACAAGAATATTGTAGTCAAATTAAAATAACGTTCAAAAGGCACTGGTCCTTGTTAATACCTACATTAAGGTATACAAATTGAAAATCGGTTTCTTGGTTCGATCTTCAGGTGAGGACAAAATTTCTCCAACAAGAATATTGTAGTCACGTTAAAACAGCATTCAAAGGCCCTCCCTGGTCATTGTTATTACCTACATTTTAAGCCTGGTCTTTGTTATCATCTACAACAAGAATATAGTAGTTACACTTAAATAACTGACAAAAGATTCTGGACCTTGTTCATATTTACGTTTTAAGCTATAAAAATTGAAAATCGGTTCATTGGTTCGATCTCCAGGTGAGGACAAAGAGTCTGAACAACAACAACAAATGGTCATTCTGTAGAGGCCAAACTCACAGTGAAATAGTTACACCACAAGCCCAAATCACAAATTCAATTGGTCTGATGTGAATTCTGAGGGAAACTATAGAATTTCAAAGTTTGACGTTTACCATGGAAGTTTATGCTGAGGCTTACATAAGTACCGCTATCGCTATTCTTGATACCGTTTTAGCAAAACAATGCTGAAGTTAAGATAATCAAAATCCTATCTAGGTTAACTGATAAAGTAAACAAATTTTTTTTTGCAGAAAAGCACACGAAACTTCAAATTTTAGGTTCCGACAAAACTATCGGCCAGCCTTTACTCTGAGGATGCTAACTGCACACTGTGAGCATCTATAGCCCATAGCACATTTTGCTTGCGCTGAACCATACTAGAGGGTCGGCAGACGGGGAAATATGGCACGCCGTTTTTTTTAAAAATAAATGCTAGCAATAACGAAAATACAATTCCCGATATCGGAATTCTTTTTCCGATATCGGAATTTAATTTGCGATATCGGAATATAATTTGCGATATCGGAATTAAATTTGTCATATCAGAAATTATAGTTTCCAATCTCGAAAATCGAAATCCCGATATCAAAATTTAAATTAGAACACCCGATATCGGAAATTCTATTTTCGATATCACAAATGCTATTTCCGATATCGGAAATTACAATTTCTGATATCAGGAATAAGTAGGCATTTCCGATATCGGGAATTCTATTTCAGATATCTGGAATTCTATTTCCGATATCGGAAATTCGAATTTGCGATATCGGAAATTGAATTTGCGATATCGAAAATTCTAATTGTGTATATCGGAAATTTGCTTCAATTTCCGATATCGCAAATAGCATTTGTGATATCTGCAATTCAATTTACAATATCAGAAAATGAAGTTTAATTTCTGATATTGGAATTAGAATTGTTGATATGAAAAATAGAATTTTCGATATCGGAAATACTATTCTGGATATCAAAAATACGCATGAATTCCCAATATCGCAAATGTAATTTTGGATATCGGAAATTGCATTTGCGATGTCAGGAATAGAGATATTCCGATATCGAGAATTTTATTTTCGTTATTGCTAGCACTTATTTTTAAATAAAACGGCGTGCCATAGGGAAAGCAGTCTTTGTTAAAGGCATTGAAACTATGCAAATTAACAATACATGACTCGTGGTGACATCTAGCATCAACACCAAGCACCACCAACGTCCAACCAGGAAGGAGCCTGCCAAGGCATCTTAAGAGTTCGAGTCAAAGGCGAATCGTGTTTTATCAATAAAAAATGTAATAGGTTCTATTCCTACTTATTTTACTTAAAGCAAATTTGTGAAAAGCACTTCGGTGCCAAAGCTATCGGCATCAAAGTCGTCTTCACATGGACGAGGTGAGTGTGCCTGGTTGGGAGCAACATCTACCAAGAACGCCAAATACCAAACAAACCCATGCAAAGGTTGATGTGCGCCTCTGTATGTGAGTGTGCAGTACAAGATTAAACTGACCATTATTTTATTTGTTTTGACAGCCGAAATATTAACTTCACACGGTTTGGGCCAACCCCACCGCCTTTCTTCATATATTCATTTGGCTTGCGCCGAACAATAGCCATTTGTAATGCGAATGCCGTGAATAGGCAGTCATCCTAACAACCAATCCAAACGAGATAAAAATTAAAGCGATAGGGTGAACATGTTCATTCTTTGCACGGTAGCAATGAAAACGGGCAAGCGGTTAACAGTGTGAAGGGTAATGTTAATTACGTAACCGACGAAATATGACCTGCATTGTTGACAAAAACCTCTTGGCTAGCAGTCTTGGCCCCAACAGAAACAAATGCCAATGAGACAAAAAATGGGACAGTGTGAAAACATGGCTTAGGAAAACATGGTTAAGTCGGAACAGCTAGTTGAGTTTAAAATACACGTTAACCCAAATTTAGGAAGGTAGGAACGTTCAACATTTTCGAGTATTATTTCCGTATTTGTGTACTCTTGACTAGTACCAGCAATTACCGGTACAAGCCGAAACCGCATCACACAATTGAACAATCACGTGTTGTTTGTATGGGCATATAAGCTGCAAAGATATACTCAAAAGATTCCTTGGATGACTAAAAAAGGTTAATGCATTACGAAGCAATCACCTACTAAACTTTGGACCTGGCATGTTTGTTTGTGTTACAAAAAGAATATCTTCTAGCTGTAATCTATAAAGCAAACGTCCTTCAATTTCTTCTCCACAAGGAAGTTAACGATTCACGCATCTTTTAGTCAGTGGAAAAAGTTCTTTTGTATGGGGATAAATTGGGAACACAAGCCACGAACCCAGCACAATGCTGCAGCGGTATACAATGCCTAAAGGATTCACCCAGAGAGTCATTTTTACACCACACCCTTCTACTGTTAAAATATGACTTTTCAGGTCTCCACGGCCTACTTGCAGTAACCAAACTTAATTATTTAGAAAAGCTCATAAATGTTGGCCCGGGAAAAATTGTGTCCTCTGCGCAATTAAGAGCTGCAGTTGGGAAGCTGCACATCGGGCGGGTACATCTCCAGCCTGCGTGTTGGAGTACATTTATTGATCCATTTACAAAAGCACTCGGCTCTCTCCCTCGTTGTTTCTCACTTCAAAGCCGCATCAAAGGGCCAAGTTAGGCTCAAACGACTACAACACTTGGCATCCAGATGACAAGGAGGCAGAAAGGCAGTGATTGCGTACATCCTCATTATAGTCAAAGCTATCTTCTGCCTTCTCCCCCTTAGCAATGTAGCGTGCCAGCAATAAATCTAAAACCCAAGGGCTCCTATTTACACATATATCAGTCCCCACTCCTTCACAAACACGGGCGCAAAATACACAACAATTGATAACGCCACACCACCGCTTCCCAGTCCATCTAACAAGGCAACGGAACACGATTCAAGATGAGTGGAAACTAACGTATAAAAAAAAATCCGCTATCAGGTCATTAAATTGCAACAAGAGACATCCATTAAAGCGCCACACGGCACGGCTTCAGTGAAGCACAGAGAAAAGGAAAGAACGCCTTTCAAATCAGCCAACAAACGACCCCATTAGCAAGACTTTTATGGTTTTTAAAACAACAAGTGAAAGTTTTTAACAGAATTGACTTAAAACGACGCAAACTCTCAAAAAAAAAATCACTTACCAGGGCGCCGGCGACATCGCTGGCACGTGCTACAGCCAGTCGGCCGGTCATACGGTAATTGAAGCACATTATCAAAAAGCATAATCCATTTTTCGTCATCATTCCACAGAGGGGTAACGTCCCCTTCCGAATCGCTAACCGACGGCATTTGGAAAAAATCGTGGTCTCCCAGCAGTCACAAACTCAATCTGAAGTCGACACATGCAGAAATATTACAGCTGTACGGTGCAGCTGAGACGGCACTGATGCCCTACAACACTCCATCTCCACAACCGGCAACAGCAACACAATAGCACAACCGAGTGAGCTGCATCTTTTTTTGCCCCTTGTTTTGATGCGATCTTCCCGTGTAAAAATCGCACATCCACACACTCACACCTCGCTCAAAAAGACAAGCACATAAACCTGAGCCGTTGAAAAGCTTGAGTATTATCAGGCAAGCAGCTGGCTGGCTAGCTTTTCCCTCAGCTGATGTATAGCGTCTGCTGCACAAGCGATCACTGAGACAAGCAGGGAAGCAGCCCAGGTTCACGGAGCAAGCGGCAAGCTCCCTGCGAGTCACGTGACTTCGTGGTCGGCAGGTAAACACATCACTACGAATGAGGAAACCCCCTCACATTCGATAGCTGCACATACATGCACTGGGCCAAGCCGGCTGTAATGATAAGATGGAGTGGAGACAAGGTCGTTCGTTATAATACTTTGAATTTAATTCGCCGTTGCACAACACAAACTGACAAACCAGATCGCAGCGGATACAGACTAATAATTTTTAATCGTAACTCGATTTCGGCTCGAAAGAGGGAGTATGATTACAGTTCATTAACATGTAACGCAGGCAGCCAACCTTGAAATCTTTTAATAACTCAAACTCCCCCGATCAACATAACGAATCCGACAGCACAAGACCACTATTGTGTCAATATTACTTATTTAAACAACACAAAGCCAAAGATCGGTTGATGTGCTATAACCAAATGTCAAACGAGCAAAACCTTCCCACTTTCGATGCAGTGGTAGGGTAGAGAAAGAAAAAATAATAATACAAAGTCTCAAAATAGTAGCTTTATCTCGGTAATGTCTAAGCGCACGAACAAAGGCTTTATTCACGCATCTCAATGCGCACCCACAATATCCGGACAAAGTAAACCCTTAGATAATAAGCCATTCGGGCCTGACAAGGGCGTTCAAGAATTTCCGACAACTTGCGAACACAAAAGAAGTAAGGAAAATATGAAAACAATAACGCATACGGCCTATTGCTCATGAATTAAATAAAAACACAGAAGAGAGATGAAACTGAAGTAAGAAGATGAAACTGCATTAATCCCAAACTAATTCCCGTCATAACGTCCACACACTAGTTTTCATTGCTGTCCTTCAATGATACGAAGGCTGTTTGCTTAAAAAGAAGAAACACTACGACAACTAGGACGTTGTTAAGAGGGGTTAACCATTCATTAACACACAAAAAAAAATATATTTAAAAAATAAGCTGCAGGCAGTGTAAAAACTCAAAGTATGGGTAGCACAGTTTAAAACCCTTCCTAAACAACAGTACGTGCCTACACAAGAAGAATTTTTTGACTCCAGCGACGAAAAGCAAGCTTCACGAGAGCTCCCTGGAACCAGCCTAGTACAACGAAGCTGTGAAGGGGCTTGTTCTCCGAACCAAATTATGCCGTATTATTATTATTGCAACTTTCAATTCTTAAACCAGCTAGAGTAGTTTGTGGAGCTGAACTAAACGCCTAACTTTTGAAAATTATGCTATTTTTTTTTTTTTTTACAAGGGAAAGCGAATTAGGAGAGCAAACCAAGAAACCACCTTTCGCCAACCTACATTTGTAAGGCACACTCGGTGAAAGGGTTCTATCTGCTCAACTGCATACCTTGGAGGCTATCTAACCAGTTGGTTAAATGCTAGTATGCAAGCTAAAGATAGCCGCTAGGAAATAAGAGTTTCCTCGAGAGGGTGGGGGTGGGGGGGGGGGAATAAAGGAAAGAGCGAGATTATGGGACTAGGGCCTGCCTTTTTTCTTTCTTTTCTTTTTCTTTTTTTTTTTAATTCAGGGGCTACTATTTATTTAATGAACAAAAACAAGCCTCTGCCTACCCAATCTGAAAGAGCGGTCTGGAAGTTTTTGCTTTGTTCCCCCCACCCCCTTCTCCAGCAGTGCTTTAACTCATTTGCCACAACTTTTTATGTCTTGACTCCCTGCTGCAGGTTTATGCTTACAACTTTATCAAACCTTCCTTCCTCTCGCACGCATTATTTATTGCAATTTTATTTTCGTTCTCTGTCCAAAACCACTAACACGAAAATAATTTCTAGAAATGCCTAAAATACAAAAGGCTTGTATTTTACGAGTCGAATGCGGAGTCACAATACCAGCACATAAAATAATAGCACAATATCGGAATTGCTTTAACAACACCGTTACAGATTACAATGCTTCTTTTATCTCATTTTTGCACAAAACGCCAATTTTACCACTATGGTTCCGGGAGAATGACTTACTAATTTTAGGTTATTAAACGGTACTCAATGTTGCTAAAATACTCTATACAGTTCAACTGTCGAATATGACAAAAAGTGTATTGCAACCATTTTTTCCCCTTTTATAAAGTCATCTGATGCAACACGTCGAGTTTTAACTGTTTAGGACAAGCTGCAAAATTACGTTTCAGTGTGAAAATTATACTTGATCGCACCTGCAGGGAAAACAACTTGCACAATAACGTCACAAAGATGCGTTATCTATATCCGGAAAAGAACACCCGACAATTTTACAACACCTAACACACACAAAAAAAAAAAAAAAAAAAGGAAAAGAAAAGCACAAACTTTACTGCGCTTTAACACAAATCTTAAATCTTAAAATTGTTATTTTAATGATGGCACTAGTAAACAGCGGGCCTAGCACATCAACTTGACCTCTAAGGGCCCTTTTCGTATCGTCCGCTTACAACAGCTTGCTTCCATGTTGACGTTCCTATGTGACGTAGTTTTCTTGCGTTCAGTCAATCTTGAATAAAAGCTGCTAACACCGTTTTTCCGTGGATACAGCCCAAAAAAAAAAAGGAAGAAGTGGGGGCATTTTAATGCAAATCAGTCCTTTCCACTATCACAAATGATATTTTTTGTCATATTAAGCTCGACCAGTCACTAAGTTGTTTTTTTTTAATTTATTTATTTATTTTTATCTAGGGCCTATGCTTAAAAATCCACGTGGCATCAAAGATGGGGGCGAACCTAAACATAAATACAGATGTAAACCTAATTTCGTCTCCGTTTAGACTTTTGACTGCCTGACAGAGATTTCTGCATCAACATTTCAAACCCAAGTTATATAGAAGCCCCACCGTCGAGGGTTCAATTCCCTGTTCGGGCAGTCTGATAAGTCAGTCCCAAAGGCAACGGGAAACAGGTTTGCATCTGCATTTATTTATCTTTAACCACACCCATTAAATAATGAAGAGGTGGGGATGGAATCTAGGCAAACAAAGAGTAATTTACTAAACTTAAAACTTATCTTATGTCACACCCCCCTCCCCATCACCACCTAACAATAAAGTACCGAAAGACTTGTTAATACCACCGTCATATTCCAAGCACTGTCGACAGCACCACGTAAGTCTTCTACGGCCCTATAGGTTTTTGTTCCATACATTCCTATTCCATATTACTGCTCTAATCATTCTTCCACGGCAAATTTATTTTTCTTCCGATTATGCACAATGTAGACAATTAAATATGTGTCATCATGGCAAGTGCTACGAGAACAGTAATTGTGAATCCTTAAAAGCACCACTCTTTTAACCGCTTTTGACTGAATGGAAGAGTAAGAGAAAGAGTCTTGCTAGAGAAACATTACCCAGAGATGCAACCAATCCAAACATATTTAGAACAATGTGTTAATTAGTTATGTTTATTCAGCTATAGTGACCATTGTTTGCCTCGCCCCACGATGGCTATTAAATAGTCATAAAATAAACAAGTAACTTCAAGTAATGAAGCAACTAACAAGCAAGCAAATTTTAAAACTATATTAATTTTTATTCAAATTGGTCGGCATGTGAGTTTTAAAATCTTATGCCCGAGTTCTACCTATCCTGTTTATCCCCTTCCTTCTCGACGTGGCGAGCAAGGTTACTGACCTTGCCCCTCGTCCAATCTTTACTTTCAACAATTAAAAATAATTATTAACATATTACCATCATCTCCTTCATTACGTCATATTATTTTTAGTGAAACAAGGAGCAAAAGCTACTACTAATCCTGTGCTGGCGTCGTGTTCATCCACGCTTAAGTTTTGAACCCATTGTCCAATTCATTTCACATGCAGATTTCTAAAAATCAATAAAATTATGCTACAGGTTTTCAGCGATTTTGACTTTCAAACATCGAAATTAGTGTGACAAATCAGCTATCATTGTTCAGGGAAATAAAAAAGTACATAATATGCAATTAAAAGACTTGACACGTAAAATAACACCTAAAAGCATACACGTCATGTCTTTCAACCCATGCACCAACCAAATAAGTCTTTACGACTTTTTTTGTCCATGCTTTTAATAAAAAAGGTGATCCCCCACCCCCCAAATAAAGAAATTAAAGAGACAAACTACAAATATTAGATGTTCTCCCGTCGAAAATGACAAAAATTTACGCATCTGTGGGCGTAAAGCCCTTCTGTCAGCTTTGACTACATCACTTAGGAGGTGTATGAACCTAACAATTATCTTCTTCATAAGCAAATTTTCTTGGGAGCCTTACGTTTTCGGAGGCAATTTAAGCTGGTATCGACGAACGGCACAAATTTGAACCATACACTAGAAGTTTTGTTACGGCGTTTCGTGTTAAGTTTTTTGGAAACCACACCACCATTTAACGGTGAAAGGAGCTGCTGAAGTACAATGCAGTTCTTTCACTGTACAATGCGTGGAAATAAACATAATCAACGCATGTCTAAAGCAAGGTCAATAAAACTGACTAATAAAGGGCGTTTTTGTGTTTTATGACTGTGACTGACACCAGGTGAGAAGTGGGCGAACGCCTAAGTAGAAACGCATTTGCTTTACGTTTAAACTTTATCTACTATTAGGTTACGAAGAGCATTATTGCCGGGAACGCTATTAGAATTTTTCTCCCAATAAATCGGAAATGAACTGAGAAGTTGCAAAACCATCATCAAAGCAATTAGTTACACAATGCGACATTTCACACAAGAAAAATAATTAAAAAACCTTAACAGGAACTAAATTGGGTTTTCTGCATCCTGGTGGCGAGAATTGGCTATTACATAAAGATGGCACCAACCGTGATTGCTAAGCTTTTAATAATCACGACGACCGACGGTGCAAATAAAAAATAATCACTTAAGCGCAGCAGTGGTCTTTCTGGGCTTTAAACATATACACTTTCTGCCTATTAGGCCAGCCAGACTTGGGTAATGTTTCTGGTCGTAAAACATATTTGTGTGGAGGTGGCCCTGCTTCGTCCTGTTTCGTGTAATGTGCGTGTCAAATGTTGTGTAGGCAGAAGACATTGTTAGCCTGCAGCTGTGAAATCTAAACTTGTTGGCTACAGTTCTACTGGCAAGCAAAACGACAAGGCTTAAGTTACATCGACTGTAAAAGAAAAACTAAAAACGATATGGTAATCGTTAGCAATACTGCAAACGTTGCTGTCTGTAAGGTTACAAGTCTCTCAGTTTTTTTTTTTTAATTTGGTTCGTACGCACACTTTCGTTTGAGAACACAGATCTTCTCCACGTTTTTTCAATGATTTGTGATGACAATTTAAGGAATTTTTTGCAGTCATGAACAATTCGAAGCGTTCACACAAAAATTAATATGTCTTCAAACTAACTGGTAAAGGAAAGTAATAAATGCAGGACTATAATTTTTTAGTTATTTTTCTGTAAATAATTACTGCAGCAAGAAGTTAATTAATATTGCAATTTGAATACTTGAGTCCTCATAATAGGCCTAAAAGTGGGTGTCTTAACAGTCGGTAGAATGGAGCCTCGCAGCAGTAGTACCAGCAGTAGTTTTTTTTTTTTTTTGCTTGCTGTGGCCAGTTCGGTTTTGAGCTTGCAATTTACCACCAGCAAGGTCCCTATGCTATCATCCACATAGTATTCTCTACTAATGAGCCCAAACAAGCCGAAACAGTCTTGTCTACAGATCACTATATGGGTAGAGCAGCTTGATAAGTGCTCAACTGCCATTAATAGACCTAAACGTGTCTAACAGTCAGTAGAATTCAGCCCAACACAAGCAGTAGTTTCTGCTTTTTAGATTGCTTAAGCCAGTCCGGTTTTGAGCGTGTTAATAGTTATCTTAGCACTAAATTCAGTAGGCCTAATAAAGTGTACCGATTTTAGTACAAAATCAGTCATGCATCAGTTTATGTTATTTGTAATCGATACGAGGTAACCGAACTTGACATGACATCCTATTCCCTACCACAGCAATCAATTTGCTCTTAGCAATAAGTTTTTTTTTAAACATTCCCTCAGCATCTATATTATCATCCAGGATTTATCTACAATGCAATCATTACGTGACGAAAGGTACCAAAGTTTTAACTATTAAAAACATACAGTCACTGCTTGTAGTCATTGCTGACCTTTGAATGTTACAATGCAATAATAGTACAGGATACTTCCCATAATTTCAGTGCTTTTATTAGTAGTTAAACACTGATAATAGGTGGATCCTGGTCCATTACACCCTGTATATTGCAGTGTCCCAGATTTTCAATATGAGCAAAATTGCAAATTTTAAATACATTTATTGATCCTTTTTGTAAGAAATTTAAAAAAAAGGCAAATGTTCGTTAACCTGACAGTGATTTTTGCAGTATTTAATATTCTAAATGAGCTCTAAAATGCTCCAGCAAGAATAAAACAATAGGACTTGGAGAGTTCACCTTTTTTTTTAGCTACTAAAACGTCTGGCGAGTTAAGGGATTCGAAAAAGAGAGCCATAACTTTTAATAACAGCTTTGAAAGAGTGGACAGTTTTTTTTTTTTAGTTCTGTATTAAATTGTTATGGGAACACGACTAAAATAAGAATCATTTTTTTTCGTTTTCCAATAATTTAATCAGTATTTTGTTTAATGATTCATATTAAAGGAATGTTATAAACAGTAACAAATACATTGTTCTTATAATCTTTGAACCTGTGAGTCCATAGCTGATTCACAGCAGGTATAACAATTTTAAAGATTTTATCACTTTTTTTTAACGTTTGACCTGCTAGTGACTAATAAATTTCTAGGAAACCCCTTGATGGTGCCTCATAGGTAGATAAGACTTCAAATCACTGTAAGCTAGGGAAAGATTAACTCCACAGTTCGACCGTCATGCTGTACCGCTATTAATAACTGAACGAAGTTACAACGTGCAGAAATTGTTCGCTGCACTCACTTAAATCTTTAGCAATGGTTTTCTGCACAAAATGCAATCCTTCCTTAAAGGCTGGTTGCCACCAAACCAAAGTTTGCAGCGTCTAGCGCCATAGTTATCTCCAGCGCTTGCTCCAAAGGAATGCACAAAGAAATATCCTTTAACACAACAAACAAGCCTCGTGCTTCCTTAAAGGGCAATTACATCCTTTTTGACATGCATGTTTTACTTTTGGATCACTTAAGCAATAACTAAACACAAGAATTACGATACGTCCGATACAACAATTAAATTACTGCATCACCAAAACACGACACGGAGGTCGCCATTGTTTTGCTGGAACGCACAGAAATTAATGCCGACAGATGGTAGTCATCGATTTCGAATCGCAGCCGATTGAGATAGCTGAGTTAGTTGTGAGAGCTCAAGCATCCGACGGCCTTAGCTGGCCGACAGTTGTAGTGGTCAGCTAAGGCCATCAGACGCTTAAGCTCTCACAACCAAAAGAGCTATCTCAATCGGCTGCGAATCGAAATCGATTGACTACCATCTGTCGGCATTAATTTCAGCGCGTTCCAGCAAAACAATGGGGGGCCTCCGTATAGTGTTTTGGTGATGCAGTAATTAAATTGTTGTATCGGACGTACGTATTCTTATCGCAATTCTTGTGTTTAGTTAATGTGTAAGTGATCCAAAAGTAAAACATGCATGTTAAAATGGATGTAATTGCCCTTTAATTATTGAGTACACACTTGCTACGTGCTCGTGCACCTGGAAGCAAGCTGTAAAGGTTAACGATGTTACTGCCACTAGACGGCACCATATAGAATATAAAGAAAATACCGTGGCACCACCTAGTGACAGTAATATCGTTAACTTGAACATCTTGCTTCCCGGTACACGACGACATACGCAATTTTTATTCAATAATTAAGGAGGCCCGTGGCTTATTTGTTGTGTAAAAGGTATGGCTTTGTGCATTCCTTTGCTTGCTGCGAGCAAGCGCTAGAGAGAACTATAGATAGGGCTAGATCCTGCCGACTTTCATTTGGTGGCAACCCGTCTTTAAATTCAGCCTAGATGGTGAACTTCATTTTTTTTTGGCTCGAAAAGAAACTACATGGGTGTGGACAATTCGATAAATTTTTCATGGTAACATACGTTGTAGTGCCCATAAGTTTTGACAGTGTTGTTCCTGGCGCAAATCAATAGTGGCAACGAAAAAGCACGTTACGGGGAAGAATAGCACACCTCATCTGGTTTTTCAATCAAATTTCGCCATCCATCTCCCATTATTAAATACTGGGTCGAAGGCTGCAAAATTCAGCTCACCCCCTTCTATCTTATTACCCTCAGATTTTGCTCAAGAGGCAATGCTTTGGCCAAAAATAAATTAAACAGGAGAAAACAAATATTCATCCTCAACTGCAAACCAAATTTTACTATAAATCACGACTGCATCGGCAAGTGCCATTGAGGAAAGGTATCATCTAGTTAACGTCGCTCAAAATCATAATGGCATACTTAAGACTGGTTAAAAAAAATGTGTCACTCAATAAAGATAAGCAAAATTAAGGACAGACAGGCTATATTATGGTAACGCTTTCTGGTTCTGGGTTGCACTAACTAGTGACGAACACATGGCATAGGCTGCAGGGACCGTTCTTAGCGCTCCTAAGGCAGCGCATGTTTTTTGTATACGTTGGTGTATATTTATAGATCAGTCGTTAGCGGCTGTCTACGTGGACCAGCCACACGACTTTTGTTTGGCAAATAAGACTTAATAATATTACTATTTTTAATAAGTTGCAATCCGGAAAACAACGACATAATTAGCACATGTGTTTAAGGGTGTTAGGTGTTTAATAACGAGCAAAAATATTTTTAATATTATTTTTGTCAAATTTCTTTTTCCAGAAAGATTTTCAAACAAATTTTAACAAAGTTTAAGCAAACAGTGGTAAAAGTCCCGATTCTTCTTCTTCTTTTTTTTTTTTTTT
>JAHWFP010167400.1:0-12591 GCA_023313725.1 Lithobius niger | reverse complement strand
CCCCCCCCCCCCCCCCCAGGTTATTTTCACGATTTCTAACTTTTTAAGCATTTTAGATCGTAATTTTTCTGCTAGAAATTGACTAAAAGTTTCATACATTCAGAAATCAATGTTTCATCCCCTTTAATCTTGGTTTTCTGCACCAAAATTAACTAAAAGCTTCATACATAAAGCAAACTAAATAAACCTGTTAAAACCAACATAGTACGAGTCGAAATCTTCCGTGTGACAATTGGAATAATGGCTGGCAAGTTCATTTAAGTCTGGCATGCCGATTTGGTTTTGATTGCATTAAAACTTGAAAAAGTACTCCTAATCAAACGCTGCAGTGACTACCTAGTCACACCAGTGTTCTCTACACTTCAGCCACTTCTTCAATGATAGGGCGCACAGCTTATCAAGCACTGCAACAGTGATCTCTATTACATGATCTAAAGTAGTAACCATCACAATTGACCATTAAAAAGGGCTGACTGTTACGCGTAGTTTACGATTTTATGCGTAATTGTTAGCTGCTTTTATGCCCGTTTTAGTTTCGTAAGTAGTAGCTAACGGAGAATTGGGTTTCAGGATAGGACTATTCCTTTATGCAACACGGTGTCACGTTTTTTTTAATGAAGCGTGTTGTTAACGAAATCTATTTTGTTTTTTACGGTTGCGTGTCTTCCTGAATGGTTAAATGCGACAATCAAATGTTATCATTTCATTGAGTTACATCGAGGAAGCCTATTAGCTATATGGAAGCATCTATGTTTTAATTTGCTGGAAAAAAAACGATGGACGGGCTGACAAAAGACTTAAAATCTGGATATTACATTAGCTCCTTGAGGACAAGCTGATCTAAGCAAAACATAAAATAGCAATCGAGTTGGATTGAGCTTTAATTTAAAAAAAAAACGAAGAACACATATTTTTTTTGCGTATATCTTTCAAAAAACCACTACTGTAACCCTATTGGAAATCAGATACTTTTCCGTTCACTTCAAGACAACCCTTTTATGCCAACATTGAGTGAAAAGGGTGCATGCCAAGCCTCTACCTCCCAACCTAGGAACCTTTCGAGCGACAAAAACAATTTCTATTTAGCAGCAAAACTCGATGCATGATGTAATTTTCTTCAAGGATGTCGCACACCAGGAACCAGGCTTTTGCCACATTAGACCACATTAGACTATCTAAAGGCAGATGGAAGACACTTCCTGTGCAGCCCCACCTTGCCTAATAAATATGTCCATAATAAACACACATTCCAAGGACATGTAACTACAGAGTACGTAAAATGTGCCTAAATCTGGTTTCTCATTCCCTGCTAGATTCATTTTCTGCTACACACATTAAGTGCTTATTAAAAATTCCAGGCTGCCAAAAGTGAAGGAAGTATACAAGCATATTTCTATAGACTAACATATTTAGATTAATACGTTACGACTGTGTTATACAGCACATTCACTTCACGGTAACATTACATTCACATCAGACTAGAGTTAATCTAAGCCTCGCTGTTCACTAATAAAAGTAATTTTGAACATATATAAAACCCAGCAGCAGAACTTTTGTCATTTTCTTTGCGACAACTGTGTCGGAACTGTGCTCAGTTTTGTCATGTGGGCGAGAGAGAAGATTTATTCATGAAAGATGCATTATTTCCTCCAGATAGGACCCAACTCCCGTTTCCTAGCAAGTCAACTGATTTTTCACTAAATAAATCGTCGGTGAATTAACCGAGAACTTGGCTCTTTCACCAATGGAAACGTTTAGTCGAGAGAGACTTAAAATATCAAAATCGGTCAACAATTGACAAAATAGTGGTAATGGGCAATCTAAACTAGACTTTATCGCTGCAAATCTTGCCGATTTTGGTAACAGGGATTTAAAACATATTTTGATTTAATCAGCACCACTTTAAATAGAGTGTGCTTTACTGATGTATTTCATCAAAAAGGGGTGAAATGGGCAGCTTTTACCTTGTTTGTTTACACACAACAGTGACCTTTAAATCTGATTAACTACCAAACCTTTTCCACCTACTACCACAATGGTACCCCCAGCAACCAACTCATGCATATACCCTATATGACCATGGTCCTCTTCAAGGTAACATTGTTACACTTTAATTAAAAGTGTACTATTTTACACTTTTACTACAATTTAGTTAAAAGTGTAGCATACACACACACGGCAACGTGTGTATGCTACACTTTTAACAAAATTACAACCGATAGCAATTCAGACCATCAGTGATAGCACAGTTCGCACCTTATAAAACAAATTTTAACAAGTCATTAAAGAAAATGAGAAGTATTTATAGCTCACAAACTTAAAAAATTAGGAACTGGTTGTACTTTAGTAAAAATTTCAAGGTCACCACGCACAACTGGATAGCTAACTGTAGGCTACACTGTTACGCTAATCAGGTTTTCTACCATCTGGACCTACAAAACTGAATGCAGAATGATTAAACCCTGAAACGGTCACACTGCATATAATTCCGTGACAAAATTCGAATCAGCATTCTGTTGGTTTGGAGATGGGCTGGTTAACTACTGGGCCATGCTAGCTCAAACAAATAGTTCGTTTAGCGTAAGTCTTCAACAAACAGTCACAGATGTTGTGGAGAACGGTGTTTGTTTTCATCAGGGATTAGAAACAACACACAATACGCAAAATTCCAATAGTTCCAAGAAAAAACTTCAATCTTGGCGAATTTTCGATAGTCTATGTTGCTGGAAATGGAAAACTCGGCAGACTATCTTGCTCAGGCACTATCTACAATTAAAAACCCCACAAGTTTTGTCCTAGCATATTCGTATATTGACGCTACAACTTGGCCACCGATATTTACAAGGTAGCAGACTATGCCAGGCCGACCACGTTACAGTCCGGGCCGCAGAAAGGCTTGTTGAAGGTCGGGAAATGGAATGGCAGTTGTAGGCAGTCCGGAGGAAAGAAAGCTGGAGAGGACGCAGTGTTTACGCCGAGAGGAATGGTGACAACAGGCGATGGTAAAATTGATGATGTGAAGGAGGGTGTTGCGGAAGCCGGAACGAAGGATGTAATTGATGAGCCAAATTTCCGAAAAGCCCCTCTATGAGCGGCGGAAGGGAAGTGAGAGATGAGGTTGGGAAAAACCGCTGAAGGAGTCTGCCGGGGCTGTCTGTAAACGAAGGAGTGTGCCATAGGAGCACGGCCGAAACGCCAGGCTGGTGCTTAGGAGATGTAAGGGCAACGGAAGGGAACGGGACCCTACCCCGCGGTGGCTATAGAGAAGTCTTAATGAGCGGAAACCCTGAATCCATACAAGGTTGAGTCGAGGGAATATTGCAGCCTATGTGGATCTCCGGAACGGAAGGATGATCATCACGAGCGTCTACCTGTCTTGTGGCGATACGTTGTTTAGAGAAGGTGCATGGAATATCCTCGGAGGAGGAGGCCAAATCCAAAGTTCACCCGAGAAGCGATGGAACTAGTGTCGGAGCGGGACGCAACAGTGTGTGGTAATGGTTCCATAGCAGGAACAGTAGACGAGAGGCCTTCCGAAGGAATATAGGAAACCCGGCAAGAGCGGAGGAGGGTCATGCAAAGGCAACGGAGGGCAGATAATCCAACAGTAAAGGGAGCGGAGGGAGGCACCCATCCGCGGAATGGGGTATGCGGAGGGTGACGATGATATGGGGAAGCTCGGAACGACCACTCGCGGTGATCGCTCTAGGAGAAATGATGCCAACAGATGGCTGCGCTGGAGCTTATATAAGCAGACCCAAGCCCGCGCATGCGCAGTACCATACGAGCTTGGTAGGGAAGACAACTTTAAGATTCTAGGGGAATAAATAGCTCAATAGGGGAAACTGCTATTAAAACGAAAATTGTAACTAGTGAAAATTAGTTTTTACTTACCTAAAATACTTACCTTCAGTAATATTGCTAAAACCACCTTTTTACGCTATTTACTGCTCGCTTATGAACTAAAAAACCTATTTCTTATGTTCTCCCTAAACTTTTCTCCACCACCGACGCCAGCGCCCCCACCAGGCCAACCCCATCACTTCTTAAGGAACACTCCAGTTCAGTGATTGCGGGGAGGCGGGCGGGTCCTTACTGAAGGTAAGTATTTTAGGTAAGTAAAAACTAATTTTCACTAGTTAAAATTTTCGTTTCTTACTTCCTGCAAATACTTACTTTCAGTAATATTGCTGAATTCGTCCGACAAGAGGCGGGAATCACCACCCCAACAATGAACCCAGTAGAACATATCCACAAAACACACGCACCTCACCACAACACAGACAAGAGCCATCCAAAACCAACTCACCTACACCAGGCGTCCAGCGACGCCCCTCAGCCATCGTAAGCGGTCCGTGGTCCATGGCCCCGAACCAACAGCCGGGCGATGCAGCACACGCCTGGCAGCACCTCCGCCTCATCCACTAGAATCTTCCTCAGGAATGAGGCACAAAAATCCACAACCGGCCAGCTCCACTAGAATTCCCGTAACGGAGCACATCCAGAGTCTACACACAAAAAAAGTCACACCGGCCCAGGCTTCACTCTTGGAAGGACTGGGCCGCAACCACATGGCCACGTACAACATTCCCACCTTCCAGGCCACTCGTATCCCTCAAATAATGTTGCACAAACGTGGTCCGGTAGCGCCAGGAGCACGCTGCGACCACTTCGTCCAGCGGCGTCCCGCACCCATAGGCCCACGAGGCCGCCAACGCCCGCAACTCATGCGCCCTAACATCAGGAGGCAAATCAACATGCTGCTGGCCTGTCTCATACGCTCGCCTGACCACCGCACAAATCCACTTTTAATTGGCGTAAGGCCGCGATCACACACTTCACCCGAAGCAGGATCGACATCCAGAAACAGGGGAGTGGGGCGCACACCGTCCGCCTCGAACAGGGACGAGGCCTCCTCCATCAGGGACCGAGAGTGAGTCCCACCGCCCCTCCTGATGTAAGCAACAGCGGTGGTGTTGTCGGTCATCACGCCAACCGTGCTTCCGCAAAGCCTCTCTCCCCACGTCTCGACAGCATAACGGACGGCCCGAAGCTCCAACACGTTGATGTGAAATCCGGCTTCCTGCGACGTCTAAGTTCCCGAAGTCATCTCGCCTGCAAGGTGGGCACCCCAGCCCGTGGTTGAAGCATCTGTAAATAGCAGAAGCGAAGACACTGGTTCCAGCAGGGGAACCCCGCCGCCAAATTCTCCTCCACCGTCCACCACAGAAGGCTGTCCACTGGTAGATTGCGCAGCGGCACCCTGTCCTCCCAACTGGTCCGGGGCCACCACACCTCGTTCCGGAACCAGTGAATCGGCTTGGCGCGCCACTGGCCCATTGGAACCAACCTCGCCTTCGAGTCGATGGTGCCGATCAAGGAAGCAAGCTCTAGGGCCGACGCCGTATCCCTCCGAAGAAAATCCAGGACCGCCTCCCGGGTCTTCACGATTCTGTCCACCGAAGGCTTGACAGTCAAATTCGAGGTGCAGAACGCTGTGCCCAGAAACACGAAGTCCACTGCTGGCGCGATCCAGATGCTTACATAACACCTCGCGGGACACATAGCGCAGCACCAGTCGTCTAAATAAACATGAGCCTTGATCCCGTAGATGTGAAGGTGTCCAATGGGCTTCATCACCCTCGTGGAAGAAGAAATGCGCCGTTGCGAGTCCGAACGGGATGGCTGTAAACTGGTAGGAGACCTTCCCTGCAACTAGACGGAACAGGCGCCTGACCGATGGATGCAGGGGAATGTGGATATAGGCGTCCTGAAGATCGATCGAGACAGTCAGCTCGTTGCTCCGCAGGGCATCGCGAATCGAGGCCACTGATTCCATCTGGAAATGCTCCTTGACCAGGTGGGCGTTGAGGCGACGCAGGTTGAAGATGAGCCGCGACCCGCCGCCCTTCTTCAAGATAACCGTGGCGGGGCTCCAAAACCCGGGCGAGTCCGGCGCACGCTCCAGGGCCCTCTTCCCCACGAGGGATGCCACTTCGGCCAGAAGCTCGGGGGTTGAGGAACCGGATACCAGCCAGTGTGGCCGGGAGGCAGTAAGCCTTGAAAGAGAAACAAACGGCGGAAGATACCCTTCTTGCAGACTCTCCAGAACGAGCGTATCCGCGGTGATGGCGCTCCACGCCTCGACATGCCTGGACAACCTGCCCCCCACCTGACGGTGAATGGAGGGGCGTCCCAACCATCGCCAGTCAAAACATGCGGCGGGGGCGCCGCAGTTTCCTCCTAGAAGCGGCTTGCCCACGCAGTGCACCACGGCCCCTCCCGCGTGGCTGGGAGGCGGTGCGGCCCGGAAAGGGGGGCCCACTCGAAACGGCATCAGCGGGCCTACCCCCGTCCCCGTGCTTCCCGTACGGGTCTTTCCAGGGCATCCCACGATGGGGGAGCAGATACATGCCTTTTCCTCGTTGGGCACCACGCCCTAATCAGTGCGGTGTCGGAGGGGCCTTCACTTTCTCCTTGAAGTCCAGGGCCCATTCCAGCAGCTTCCCGGAGAACAGTTCAGCAGACGAGTGGATGGGCAAAAGACGTAACCTACCCGCCGTGTCAACAGGGAGACCCGCCTCCGCATCGAGGAGCGCATCACGACGCTGAAACACATTGTCCATCACCAAGCGACACTGCCAGGTCAGGCTATCCTAGTGGAAAGAGGACGCCCGCCTGAGGAGGTGCATGCATTCCCGGATAGTGGTGTTGTCTCGGAGCTCCGGGTTCACCAAGGCCATGGCTTTCAGTGCGGCAGTAGAGGCCGAGTACACCAGCTCAGCCTCCGAACTCGCTCGAATACTAGCCCGCAGCATCTAGCCCGCAGCATCACATCGTCCTCTTCAAACTGGCCGGACGGGATGGTCACCTGTGGAGGGGCCTTCACCGTAGAATCCAATTCCGCGGAACAAGCTTCGGATACGCACTCCGCCGCCGCATACGTCCGGTACCGCCTTTTGCTCGGGGCACCAGGGCCCGACGACCGGAAAAACCACCTAGCTTTCTTAGGGTCGTGGGGGGGGGGGGGGAAGCGGCTGACCAATAGAGGTCGCAGCATCATCCTTGCGGGTGAAGGCCTCCGTGTTCAGGAGTTGCCGAAACAGGACCGGCGATTGCGGCAGGTGCGCGGGTTCCGCCTTGGTAGCACCCTCATTCGCCAGAGTCCCCATCGGCGGATCATCCAAATTCTCCGGCCGCACCGGGCACTCCTTGAAGAACCGAGTAGCCTGCAAGTGTTTAAAAGTAATGACTGCGAAGTCCTCCCAAGGGAGGTAATCCGGTCCCTCGTTAAACGGGTCTCGCACGGTGCCTTCCTCTTCATCCTCATCCCTATCCTGTAGGGCGACACGCTTGGCGACAAGCCCGCTATCCGGCGACGCAGGCCTCTTCCTAGGCAGCGGACAGCCAGCCCCCCTAACTGGCGACAGAAGGGCGAACAATGTGTCCCGCTGCGCAAGTGCCCATTGGCCAAATTTCCATGCCCTATATGATCATCGTGGGACAACTGACTGCAGAACGGCGACAATATGTCCCGCTGGTCAGTGTCCCCATGGCCAATTCGTCTGGCAACACTATACATTCCTCGTGTGCCAACTGACCACAGAACGGCGACAATGTGTCCCGCTGCGGCAGTGTCATAGCAGCCACCTCTTGGCTGCTTAGTGTCGCCGATGGTGCTGTGCGCGTCGCCGCTGGCGCCGCAAATTTGTCCAACGCCGGTATAGACGGAGCACTGTTACCGCCACCGTGAGCAGTCAACTTGTGCCTCCTACTGTCTCCACTAATGCTTACCACTTTCGACTTGCTTTTCAGTGGTTCTACTGGATCGGGAAGTAGACCGCTTCGTCGCCGGCGACACCGTCACTACGTCACAAAATGGTGGCTGGCCGGATTGTTCCTTGCAAGCGGTGGCGTCGAAAGATTTCCGTAATTCCAAACCATCCGGGTTCCGGGGCGTCGGTAAAGGCGGGCCGAACTGGTGCAACACATCCGCAAACAACTTGCGTAGTTTAGCGTCGAATCCCGCCAACAAACGGCCCTCCATCTCCGTGGCTTTCGCGTCGAAAACACTCCCCGCTGTCGCCGCCGCGATCTCGATAATCCTGTCATCGGCAACGGCCGGCCCATCGGCAATATCGGTTTCCAACTCACCTAAACGCCCATCCAAAACACCGGAATCCCTTTCCCGGCTTTCCACAGGAAGCAACGCGGGAGAAAGCAAGTCGTTTAGCAACACGTGGCCAACACCGGCCGCCATTGTGGCGTCGTCAACGATTTGTTGGTCGAAAAAAACCACCGGTGTTTCCAAATCCTGACTCATAATTTTAAGCCTATCTGCAACGGACACGTTTCTCAAAGCTTCCTTCTACTGCTGAACTTTCCGTTGATCGGATTTCTTCCACGTAAACAAAACAGACTGAACCGTGCTAGGATGATGAAGGTCGCACACTTTGCTGTGAAAATCACACGGCCGACAACTTCGACACAATGGATGGAAATCCCGCAATAATTTCGGGTGCTTGCACGCCTTGCACGATCGTTTCTTCAAATATGCTTTACACCTAGCAGCACATTCACTTTTAGACATCGTAGTCTTGTCACAACAGTTCAACTTTCTTGAATTCACACACGAAGCACGCAGTAAAAACTTGCACAACCATCCAGGATGGAGAGCTCGAAAAAGTGATGGGGTTGGCCTGGTGGGGGCGCTGGCGTCGGTGGTGACGTGCAGCGCCACCTGGCGGTGGTGGAGAAAAGTTTAGGGAGAACATAAAAAATAGGTTTTTTAGTTCATAAGCGAGCAGTAAATAGCGTAAAAAGGTGGTTTTAGCAATATTACTGAAGGTAAGTATTTGCAGGAAGTAAGAAACAGGTAATGTATATTTTTGTCGGCTATAAAAATTGGAATTTTATGACATACGCCAATGTTTTTGGTAAAGCAAAGGGTTTCCCGAAAATTTACAATAATAATTTTGACTAGGCCTACACGATATCAGTTCTCTATTCTGGTAATTAGAACAAATGGCTGTGAGTGATATCAGTTCTCTTTTCTGGTTAGTACAGCGAATTTCTGCTGTGAGCAATGTTTCTAGTCCCAATGCCTTTTGTTCTGGAGTCGAAAATAATCGCCTAAAACTGAAATAAGTGATTTCCCATACCTCAGCCTGAAAGGGTAAATATGTTATCCTTTGGGCAACCAATTAAATTTTTGGACTGCACTGATTGGAAATGGTGCAGCAAACTGGTTATCAGTACAGTATTTGACAATTCAAGCAAGGTTACAATTGATCTTAAGAATTTGATGACATTCATGGAATCCTTCAATATTTTACTCTGGCTAAAGAAATCATGAAAAAGAGGACGAACTCTATGCCAGAAAAGAAACAACCAAAAACAATTGGTCAAGCGAATTTTCGGTAGTATTATATGCTTACATAAACATCCCACTACCTTCATCCGGCAAAAAGTGAATAACGACTACATGCTAGAGACCCCTCATGAATTTGCAGGAACCAGCACATAAAAATATCATGAAAATTACTACACCTGAACTGACAGCAAGCCTCTCCAAAAAATGGCACTAACTGCTGACTCCTACTTCAACAACAAACGAGCAGCACAAGTTTGCAGCACGAGATGGCAGCACCATCCAAATAGCCAACAGCGCCGAAATTCAAACATAATCTAGCATGTAGTCGTTATTTTTGTACGTGCTCGTACACTTTTTGCCTGATGAAGGTAGTGGAATGTTTATGTAAGCATATAATACTACCGAAAATTCGCTTGACCAATTGTTTTTGGTTGTTTCTTTTCTGGCATAGAGTTAGTCCTCTTTTTCATGACATTCATGGAAACCAGTGGCGTAGCTACATTAGGCGGAACCTGTCGCCCCCCCCCTTGCGGCGCCCGGCCCCTTAATATACAGGATGGCCATAAAAAACGCACGAGCTGAAGAATTTTAAGTCCATACTTTTACATAATTTTTTATATTTCTTGTTACAAGCCTAGTGAAAATAGGTACCACTTTTTTGTACTCCAGTCACATGGTCCCCATTTTCACTTTTTTTTGAAAAAAACTTGGAAAAAAGTTTGGACTTGGAGAAATTTGTCGGCTCGTGCGTTTTTTTGTAGGCCACCATATTTTTTTAATGATGGGGGATGGACGGAAAGGGTGGTTCAAAATTCGGTTTATATCAAATTAAATAACTAGTGTACTACAAAAGAGCCTTTTTCAAATCCAAATAATTTTTCTTCTTTCAGGGACCCCCGACGCTGGGAGCCAGTGGCATTCTGTCACCCTTGCCACCCCGTAGCAACGCCTCTGATGGAAACCTATTATAAACGTAAGCCACTGGGCAGAGTTCAGGCCCTTCCCTACCCATCTTAGTGCTGGGATAAGCACACTCGTTTTCTGGAGCTTAAGACAAGTGAAAATAGAGCCAAACATCAACTAAAACTGTACCCCCCCCCCCCACACCCCAACAGATAATGGCTACCAACTAGCAATAAGTTGCAATAGAAGTTCTTGATAAACACATTTAAGAAGTCTTTGCTTAAGTGCTTAATTAGCTGAAGGCGGCACAATAATTAGAAAGGGATACCATTTCTGAATGTTGTCGCCAAGATACCACTTTAATGTCAACCGTTAAAAACAAACAAACTAGTTTTTTTTTTTAAGTTTGACATCAGCACGGAAGAGCATTTACTATTCAATCGCAGTACAATTTCCTTTCCATCACTAGCAACAGCTGCACTTCATAATGAAAACCCAAGCTCCATTAAGACCAGCAAGTTTCACATCTGTTACACAATGATCACTAACTTTTCCCAAGTTTCCAATCTACAGTGCCACAAGAAAATGTTGTCAACAACTCAACAACTATATAGCCTAAAATTGCAATGAGGACATTACGTACCATCTGCCACAAAGGACGTCCCTTCCCATCACGCTATTTATTACTTACGCATGTTTGCTCAAACTGCTTAGCGGTACATTCCTCCCAGTTGGCTTTCCTGCATGGCTCAGTTTTGCAACATTACTTCAGACGTACGTAAATGTCGTCAAGGCTTTCATTTTCCTATTTTTTCCCTTGTGATAATCGGGTTTGCTACATTTACTCTAACCTATGCAAATGTTGCAAAACCTATTTAGCAACAATATGCTTGAATGCTTGAATATCATGAGAAGGTATGTCCTTTTAAAAGCCTGTCTAAATAATGCTTTTGCATCAATCAAAATATTTTTCATTTTAGATGATGATCACAAAGGAATAGTTACGCACAACTATTCTTGAAAGAACTTTTACGAATTGCCGAACAAAGGGGCCACATTCAAAAAATGATACTTTAGAAATAAAATTAGCTTTATTTATACTAAAATACTTCTTTACTTTGGGCCTTATTCGTCTATTAATTAATGCTCATGTCCAACACTTAGAAATTTAACACTGTGCTATTTCTTGGCTTTCACTCTCAGTGGCATCTTTGTCCACTTCCGGGCAATACAAGCCTTGCAATGCCTTTCGACTTTCGTTTGGCGAACCCAAGGGCTCAAATGTGGATGGGTTTGCGTTAAGGTAAGTATTTTAGAATAAGAAAAAACCTTTTCTAAAATATCGTTTTCACTTCCGTCCAAAAATACTACCATTTATTTTGGGCTGACTTTGTCCAAAAAGAGGTGGATACAGCTAAATCCCTAGCCGTAGCACAACATCCAACCAACCACCAGTAACAAAAACCATATTAAGGAACCCAACTAATCCATCGTCTTTAGTCGAGATCCAGCCAAGTTGTGTTACTGGCCTGTAACACAACTCCCTGCCATCACATGCTTATTCATCCTCTCCTTCGCACCAGCCCCACCGACATCTCGCAGATAACAGCTGATGAAAGTGGTTTTATGCCGCAAGGAATACGCTGCGACAATGCCGTCTAGTGGAATACTGGCTTCGACAGCCAAGAGGACACCAGAGTCTTCAATTTGTGGGCACTCACTGATGAGGGTAGGTCCATGTCATCTGAGGCACATTACTAAGCTCTGCGTATCGTCTCACTGATTTACTAGGCCAATTTCGTGGGTAGAACTGGTGCTCCCATTGGTTCCCAGGAACCAGCATCCAGCTTTAGAACATCCCGGAGACCTAAGACACCGAACATGACCGAATCCTGAGGCCCAACTGCAACACCGTTCGTCACTTAGTGGATGGACGCCTCGCTGTCGATCTTTTCGGTTAGGTGAAAACGCCTTCGTCGCCTCCTGGTAAAAAAAAAAAAAAAGGAGAGGTTGAATGGGGCGCTGTAGGACAACATTCCTCGCATGATGTTCTACCACAGAGTTCAAGAGTCCTGATGATCAAAGACCTGAGAGCCTCGTCCAATCTCTGGTTCTTCCCAAGCTGGAAACCGACGAGTCGCACGAGTCCACCATCGCAGACAGGCGGACCATAGTCGCCACTTTGCTTCATATACTTAACAATCGGTCCCTGTGGCATTGATTCAATCTGTTCGCCATGGCCGAGGGGAAACTGGATCCCAACAGGCAACCTTCAAAGTATCCAGGCGTGAAGATGAAGAGCCGCCCGTGTTCGG
>JAHWFP010167395.1:3982-18038 GCA_023313725.1 Lithobius niger | reverse complement strand
CATTTAACTTCAATCGCAATAACAGTCACAGAACCTTTTTTTCATTTCCGGTGCAACACTAATAGACTCACAAATAGGCTCACTAATAGGCTCACAAAATTCACAGCAATGCAGCTGTTCGTGTCTTGTACACTCTGTGGATTATTATGAAACAACTTGGTACATTACAAAAAAACGTTGACTCCTCCCCGCCTTTAAAAAAAAAATTATTTTGTTTTAAAGCCACATTAGCCCAAAGAACAACAAATGCATGATTCAACACTTCGATAATTTTTATTTGCTGAATGTTCGCGAATTTGCCGACTGGAGGAAGTGACGGTGAAATTATGGTTAAAAAAGTTAACAATCAGCGATGCATCGAGAGGTGTGTATTTGCGGAACTGCCATTGAAAAGAAAAATAATGTAAACAAAAATAAATATTGATATGAAAAAAACCCTCTCACCTTGATAAGTACGGAACGAAACAACCTACTCCTCCTAAAAAAAATAAAGCTTTGTTTATATCTACAGCGCCACATACTTACCAGACGTATGCCTGCGAAAAATAAAAATATGCAACAACAAAATCCCTAAAATAAAAAGCGAACCTCCAATGATTTTAGTGGTTAAATAATCTTATGCTTGGCAGAGAGAAAATTAAAGATAGCAGTCTGGCTCATTTGTTGACCGATACCTTTGTAATCGAATACAAAATATTTCGCTATTTTTTTTAACTCGGCTTATTTGTAATTTGAATACACAGCTTCTAAGACAGACCTCTCTTCTGTGCTTGTTTGTACGTTGTCGTTTGTGCAGCCCAGTATTGTCACTAGATGGCGGTAGTAGTAAGCGGGAATTGCGGCCAATTCCAGGCGTGACGTAAGCTACCATTGTTAGCGATTGTCCGTGTCATATTTCTGCAAGTATAGTATCTCTGGTTTAACAGTACTTCGAGACTAACGTATGGCTTCTAATTTTTCTGGTCCCGTTCATTTCGTAGAGAGTAGTTGGTTTAACCGAAGCTTCGAATTATTAAACCCGTTCAAGAACCGTACGCCGGTTACATGGTGCACCTTGCGTTCAGCAGGCCACACCGTCACCGCTGTTCCGTTGACCCTCCCTCCGAATCTTAGCATAGAGATATTGTCAATAGTCGGTACATTTATATATCGACGCGCAAAGTCCGCTGATATATATATATCAGCCCGCACGCAACAGATGATATATATATAAACAGATATATATATATATATAACAGATGATATATATATATATATATATATAAATAAAGAAGAATATATTATTTATATATATAAAGAAGAAATATATAAATCAGACGCGTTAGATGGTATTATTTATAAATGAAAGACGAGTGTGCAAAATTATTTGTAAATTGGAGTCACTATTTACAAATAATTAGTAACTGATGTCGGGAGATTTATAAATGTGTTGCTTTGATCCGCCGTTTTATATATTCTGGTGAAAATATATAAATGTTTGGTTGATGGAGTCCGATTTATATATTAGGGAAACAGCAATTCAAATATTTATAAATCACAGCAAAAGTTCCGTAAATGCGACAAAAAAATGTAGTAGTTTTCAACTTTACACTTGGCGCCCCATAAGTGTGTTGCAATTTTTTGAGATGTTTGAAATGGCAAATACTCCAAGTTTTGTCTGGCAGCTTATTACAAATGCTTGGTACATAGTAATCTTTACGTTTTTCTCCAAATGTATTTCTGGTCATGATCGGAAGAAATAAAAAATTGTTTGTTTGGTATTTCTTATCCTTGATATTGGCCTGTCGTCTATTTTTCAACATATAGCTGCTTTATGTTTAAAATGTTAATTTTTTGAAAAAATATGTGTAGTTTTTTTTTGGCAAACAATATTTTTAATCTTTCTGTTTTGTAGTTTTTGCAGTATGGCTATTTCGTTATTATTTGCTGTCCCATGAATTTCCCATGCATACAAAATGTGCTGTTTGATCCATGAAAACTACTTCCTAGTTTCTTAGAATCATTGTTTAATACAGCAGTCGATGCTTCCGGTCAACGTGGTGACTTAAGAGCCCATAAACCCGGAACCTCTCGATCAATCCAAGCAATGTGGCGCTGAGTACCATTTTAGTTGAAGAACAATAACTCGTTAAGTAATAGATATACGTGAGGCAAACTCAGTTAACGAGGGATAGTTTCAGTCCTAGCGAGAGTAGGCCTAGTCCATGGCAAGTGGAGGAAGCGAATGGACTATTACGAAGTCTTATTAGCCAAGTTGCCTCAGCGTGTGTGTGTTTTAATACGAAAGGTCAAGCCATAGATTAGAAAGTTAACTAGATATTCCGCCGCACACCTCTTCCCGTACTACGCGGAGCTCTGGCGGTAGTTGCGGCTACTAATACATCTGCTAATGCTTTTGCTTTCGAAGCAGCACGAAGGAAATGCATTAGCAGAGGTATTAGTAGCCGCAACTACCGCCAGAGCTCCGCGTAGGACAGGAAGAAGTAAGACGGTATATCTAGTTAACTTTCTAATCTATGGTCAAGCTAACAAATTGACATCCCCAATTTTTTTTTCTAAATTTCATTTGTTGTAATTATTTGTTTATGTTTGACTGGAGTGAAGCCAACGAGGTTAAAATTTAAGGATCAACAAATCCACGACATTTCGGGCCAATTCTGACTCATTTCGGCCAATTCTCGCTCACAAAATAAAAATTAAATACAAAACTAAAGAACAAATGTCGAGTCATGAAAACTATAGAAAACCAACAACCAAAATCTCATAGGTTTGGTTTTCTCTAGTTTTGTGACTTCATTTTTTTTTTATTTTTTTTTTTATTTTATTTTTATTTATGTGACTCTTGAATTAACCCGGAGCACCGAGACTGTCTTGATCCATTTATGTGCACTTTTCTGGCTTCGACTCAAATTACATTCAAGTGCGTTTTTGTTGGCAATTTTATTGAAGTTAAGAATTTGCATAAGAGGAATGGGAACTTCCGGTTCTGAAACTTCTGGAAGGATATATTATTTATTCATGTAACCCCGTTTTCAAATTCGTTTTTCAAGAAGGCAGTGTTTTTCATATTTTAGGTGGTAAAACAGTTTATGCTTACGTGTGTTAAACGCGTAACCTTTGGTTGTAATTTTCAAGTGCATTTCGAAGTCGCAGTAGCCTAGTTTTGGTATCGACGGGTGGAAAAAGGTTGGCCGTTGGTATTCCCGGGTTATGCTTAGTTGAGAGGTAAACATTGCGCGACGATTTATTTTAACGTGCAGGTACAAAAATATCGCCAGTAGCAAATGTAACGGATTACTGGTTTTGCGTTGGGATTTATCGGTTGAGTTTTGTTGCGTAGCTAAAAAAAAAATGTGAAATATCTACTATAATACCACGAGTGTTTCTGTGAAATATATTTAAAATTTATTTAAATTTAATTTCCCGAGACCAAAGGTCGAGGAAGCTTGCTGTAAATGACTTTGAGTGCTAAAACGTGGAAACTGTAGATTTCATTAAAGCACGAGTGCGTTCGATGTGAGAATTTTTGTTTCCGCAAAATGATTCTCAGAAGACATTTTGATTTGCGATTTCGATTTTCGATTTACTTTATTAATATTACGAACAATTACACAAATATAAGAAGCAAAAAAGAAGAAGAAAAAAACAGTAATTGGAGTGACGCTCAAGGTGTGCATAGCCACCGTTACCAGTTTAACGCAATTGAATAAACCAATCCATTAAACGCATCCAAACCTTGATCATACCGTAGCCTTTTCTACACTCGGGAACAAAAGGTAAGATAGTTCACAGCACATTTTCCAGGAAATAGGAATTAGAAATTTGTATGTGTGACATTTCTTGAAAACATGACAATTTTTATGTGGATTGGGCTACGTGTGGGCGAACTACTTTCTATGGCAAAAACTTGATGGGTCCCTTTACCCTTATGGGGTTTTGGTTTGATAAAAGGTTTACAGTTAGAAATGTTGATGTGTATTTGGAAAATGTGAATCTAACTTGTTTTTAAAAGCATCAACCATCGTGGCCTTAACCACCTCAACAGGAAGATTATTCCAAATTTGGATCACACGGTAAGAAAAGAAACCAAGTGTTTGTGTTTTGCGCAACTGCGTATTCGATATTGATGTCCACGTGTATGACATGAATGCGAAATTAATGTGAAAATGTTTCTTGTATGTTGGCCACCATCGCAGTTAATAATTTTGCATGTTATTATAACATTTCCACGTTTTTACGATGTTTACGAAGTTTTCTCTATTTGGCGTATCGAGACTAGCCCACATCGCGTTTGGTCATCCATACCTGCAATTTCATTTGCTGCAGCGTTTGTATTTCGTATTGAGTAGGCCTAAACCGCATTTTTATGCTACTCAGAAACGAAGGTCAAACGTAAAGCTCCGAATCATGACGAGAAGCAGCTTCGTGTTTCCGTAAAAGTCCGACGGTTGCCGGAGGTGACGTCACTGCTCTAATATAGGCATAATGAGAATGAAATCAAACTGCATCTTCTAAATTAGATGAACTGTATAGATCTGTGATTGTTTGTCAGCGACAAGTAAAGTTTTGATCTATATAAATTACTGAGTGGGAAGATGGTGTTCATTTCAGTGTAAGTCGAGCTTGATGCTCGTTTTGCATAAAGAAAACAAAAAGTCTCAAAACTGATCACGATGACGTGTGTGGGTCTTCAGATGAACCCGATAACGGCCACAGTTTTAGTATGGCGTTGTGTTAGTATGACTTCAGAACCGTGCGTCACATAAAAATCAATAGTTGTAACATCAATAATGATTAGTATTATTTTGTATGTTGTTATAATATTTCACGTTTTTACGATGTTTACGAAGGTATTTACGAAGATGTTTACGATGATTCCAACGTCTCAGGAGATTGTACTAGAGAATACACCAAACTTAAACGGAATTTTGATAAGGTTCGTTTTTCATTTGATGGAAGTTCAGTGGACATTGATAGCACTAACAAGACGGACCATGTTTATGCAGCGTTCGAATTTATATTCAGTGGAAGGGATAAATTCTTCTGATTTGGTCAAAACACGACTCAATGCCGACTTTTTTTTTTAAATACATTTAATTTGGTAAGCATTTATTTTTTTAACATAAACATATATATTTATTTCGTAAGGTGACACGAAGCCAGAGGCTTATTGGTGTCAACAATATTACGTATACACTTGTTTACATTTACATTCGAAATAATAACAAATTTTATTTCACCCACTCCTTCAAAAATGTCTATTTTTTTAAATTTACTCAGTATTTTGAATGTGGTTCTTCAATTTTTTCCAGTTCATTATAGTTATTTATATTTTTTAAGTCAGATGGTAAATTATTAAATACATTTATTGTAATTCATCAAAAACCAAAACTGGTAAAAGAGGCCGCCAAGTTCCGAATGGTTCGGCCCTTCAAAGAAGTGATATCAACACACCAAAACATTCGCCAAGTTATTCGCGCCGCTTAATAGTTCGAAGGTTAAATGAAAACTAGAACATTGCTACTTTCGGTGCGATTAAGTTGGCGAATGTTTTCGTGTGTTGATATCACTCCTTTGAAGGGCCGAACCATCCGGAACTTGGCGGTCCCTTTTACCAGTTTTGGATTTTGATATGATATCAGTCCTTTTTTTTTTTAATTGTGTATTAAACTCAACTCCACTACAGTGCAGTTGTGCAATGAAGTGGCACGTCAACAAGAAATTGGTTTTCTACAATTTGTTACTACCTTTTGCCTCTAGGCCGAAACATTCTCAACCTGGCCACCTCTTTATAGGTTTTTGGTTTGGTTTTAATTTTGTTGTAATTTGTTTTGTTTCGTTAGTTTTGGTGTTTGATATGACTCTTTTGAAGCGCCGAACCACTCTCAACTTGGTGGCCTCTTCACCAGTTTTTGGCTTGTTTTTTTTGCTTTGAAAACAATTTCTTTGGCAACGTTGTTTAGATTTATCGTGCTACACTAGTGTGTCTCTAGGCACGCACGTCAATATACACGTTGTCATTGTCCGAACTTTGGCCGTCCAATGAGATACGGTGCCGACAATACTAACAATGGTTATAACAATATTTTCGTACTTACGCGCCATCCCCGTTACACCTCTAGGCTCCAAACCATAAAAGGTACGCAGTTCGTGTCGTACTGCAGCCATTCGTCCAAATTCGTAGCTGGAAGCCTTCCCGTTATCTCGGTATCGATGAATACCAGATCGATGAAATTATATATTCAATTTAAATTTAAATTATATATTATATTAAATTTAATATCGATGATATTATGGAAATTAACATGGGAATGGGCGGACTAGAACCAGCTAGCTACCTAGTTACACATTTTCAACGTTATTGAGGGTCAGATTTTGCTTTGAAAGCAGCTTAGCTGGCATTCCTACATGAGTTAATTTTTGTCAGGTGGATCATTGCTCTTGATTTCAACACAATTTAAGCTTTTATACCGCATTATTATTTTCCCCCAAGTACCTGAAATTTGCCCAACTATGCTTCAAGATATAAAACACTGATGGCGCCACGCTACAATGGTTTACAACCTCGACAATTGAATTGATGTGATGTTTGTTGTGATGATTGTTGCCTAACTTGGCGCGACACACTAGCGTGTGTCTAGATAAAATTCTTCCCTCAGTTTGCCGAATTTTCAGGTATTTACTTCCTAGTTGTGACTTGTTTTTTTCTTATCTTCAAGTTTATTTTTTTTAGTTTGAAATAGTTCTTTAAGTTAATTGCGTAAATTCTTAGTTGTTCAATACTCAAAAGATTGTGTTTTCCTGATTTCCTTTGTAGGTTTTTTTTTAAACTCATCAAATAATGGCTGACTGATGACGTGTTTGCTAATACTCTTACAACAAAGCTTCGTGGGTTGTTGAAGGTACGTAGGCAGGGTTGACGTGACGACTAAGGTCCCCCCCCCCCCACTTCACCCAACCCACGACTTGCCTAACCCTCCCCTCACTCACGTTCAGACGGACTGCCCAGTCATCCACACGCGGCGTTTTCCCAAGCGTATGACGACATCATTAATTTCTATAAGATGGTTGCGATAGCTGCAGGCCAGAAGGAGGGGGAGGGGGGGATGCAATGGAGGGGGTACAATGGAATGCAATGGGTCGGGTCACGCCCCCGCGGCGATTCGCAGTGTCCAAACTTCGGGAATATGATTTCATACTAAGCCTAATTTGCATTAATTATTATGACGAGTGGCTCGCGGGAAGACGGATGGGCGTGGTATGAAAGGGTGAAGATTTGGGCGTCTGTTTGTTTCCTTGCCTCCTCAGTTTGTTTGTGCTTCCCTGTTGTCGTCTCAGTCTTCTAAGGAAAACGAGTAATTGTTTATTTTATTTATTATATTTCGGATAAAGTCACTTATTTCGTAGGTAAACAAACGCCCATCGTGGAGTCGAGCGATGCAATTCTTTTTCAATTTTAATTAAACACAACCTGCGGAAAATTACATTCGAGTTAAAAAAAATTGTTATTTCCGTCGCTAATAATGTAACAAAACTTATCACGTACATAAAAAGATCATAAAAATATGAGTTATTCGGGATGAGCATATCTTTTTGCAAACTAGCAATGAATAAAACGACGAGAATATTCATTCTTTGTATGGAATCAACAAAAAAAAATGAGCGTTCAGCAGAATTAAGGGTAATTAGTGGCGCTGCCCTGTAACATTCAGTAACAAAAGTAATATTACATCATATTATGATATTCGTTTTAAAATTGGAAGCTTTTTATAAAGTCTGTATAGCTTGATGGTTAGGGCGCCACTCTACTAATCTAACCATTGTGAATTCGAACCCCACCCAAGCTGAGAAAATGGGTTAAGACAGGTAGGAGGTACAGCTATTGCTAGGCAGGCATAAAACGTAAGTGTTAATGACATACTTCACCTTCGTATGTGGTAATGGTCATACAAATATAGAATTTTTGCGTTAATAAGTAAGTAATTCTTGTTTTGCTTCAAGACGACTTGAAGTTGCTGACTCGAGTTGCTTGAGTTTGCTGACGACTTGAAGTTGCATAAAGCAACGATCTGCCGAGCTGACACCGATCTTCTGCAAATCGGTATCAACGAAGTAGATAATTGGGCGACGACTAGGCAACTCCCACTGGCGTCTGGTAAATGCTACCGATTCCATATTGGAACAGGACCAAATCTCGTTGATTACTGTATAAACAATAATATTTTAGCAAATGTCAGCTGTACCAGAGATTTGGGGGTTTAACTTCGATTTGAAACCTTCCTTGCACTGCTGCAATATCGCTTCAAATACTAACCGACGCTCAGCAGACACTGCTTCATATCTGGTGACACTAGGGTCAAAGTTTTGGCCTTCAAAATTAATGTTCGACCCATGCTCGAGTACGCGAGTCATGTCTGGTCGCCAAACCTACTTAAGGATGTCGATAAAATCGAGTCTGTTCAGCGGCGGTTTACAAAAACGTTGCCGGGTTTGCGAAATTTGCCCTATCACCTTCGATTGAAAACTCTCAATTTAGATTCATTCGAACTGAGACGTGTTAAGGCAGACTTAATTTTAACTTATAAAATTCTGCATCATTTACTTCCATTTGACCTGGCTCTACTTGATTTACAAATATTCACAAAAACGCGTGGCACCAGCCTAAAACTCGTCCTGCCTAAGTTCAAGTTAAATTGTCGGAAGTTTTTTTTCTTCTGCCGTGTGGTTCCGGTTTGGGATTCTCTATTAATTAACTATTTAACTATAAATTTAACTATATTTAACTATTTACCCTTCCCCAATCGGTTACGTAAAAAAATTGCCACGAAAAACTCATAAACTGTAAACTTCAACCAAACAGTTAAAAGTGTTCGTCGCTGCCCCTACCAATTACGGTGGTGGCTTTCCGCAAAACGCAACGTGTTGTGGGAAAGCCAACCGAATAGCGATTGGGGCATCTTTCAAGCACGCTGTTTGAAACACAGCTTTTGTTAACATAAGAGTTAAACCAGAACGATGACAAATTTTATACAACAGTAATTAACATTTTTAAACACCTAAACAAAAACAGTACAAAGACAGCGATTGCCTATAGCAGTTTATTAAAGATACTGCTATATGGAATAAACTATTGTTTAAACTGCTATATGGAATAAAAAAAAGGACGGAAACAGACTATTAAAGATAAAACCAAGCAGTGCCACAAAAAAAAGACGAACAACGTTTCGAAAATGCACAATTTTCGTCATCAGGTTTAAAAATAAAAGTTTTAAAACATGGATTTTTAAACTTGAAGACGAAAATTATACATTTTCGGAACGTTGTTCGTCTTTTATTTTGTAACACTGCTTGGTTTTATCTTTAATAGTCTGTTTCCGAGCTTTTTTTTTTATTCCGTATAGCAGTTTAAACAAAGAAAAAAATTTTCTTTTCTTTTTTCACTTGTTGGCAGAAGAAACATTTCGATAAGCAATAATAACCAAAAACATGCTTGACAACGATCGTCAATCTGAGATGCTGAACTTGGGAGATCAAAAAGACATCACCAGCTTTCCGCACACAGGGCCTCATGCGAGGCGTCGACATTGTTGAATTTCAGCACTTGGAATTCAAGCGGTAACATATAAAACAGTTTATACCACGGCTGTGACATCATGCTAACTCAACGCCATACTAAATTTCCGTTAGTTAAATCCCGTTAACCAACACCGGAAGTGTGCGTCATCGCAAAAAGCGTCGGTTATCAAGTTACCTCACACTTTTGCCGATAACGCACACTTTTGCGAAAAACCCACACTTTTGACACTTCCGGATCACGCGACCGGGAACGCACACACCAACAACTAAATACAGCTTGCAAAAAAAAAACAAACGTAACGCAATAAAAACGCACAAAACTTAACTACTTAAAAGGAATGAAATCCCATCCCTGCAAACTGTTATATGTCTGGCCAATATCTAAGCTATTCACGCTGCGCTAACTCCCCCCTCCCCCTCCCTCCACAAACTAAAATGCAACGACCTTCATTCATATCGATACCCTATTACAGTAGTTTTTACACAATTATCGAGCTACAAACGCTCAAAGTAAATTACATACCTTCGCAGAATGTCATTCTATCCCTGCAGCCTCTCATCAGAGTTCTATCACTCCGAAAAGTTTCGAAAACACAAGCGAGCTGGCTAGCGTGAAATACGGCGAAACGACGCTTCGTCTCCTTCCCACCCACTCCCCCCACAAACGGACGCAAAGGACTCGTCCGTCTACCTACCACTCCACCCTCCATAAACTAAAATGGAATGACCTTCATTCATATCGAGATATCTTCACAAAACACAAACACGTTTTAATAAAATAGGAGTTATAACTAGACGTGCCAACCGTGGCGTAAAACAGTTATTGGCTAGAATCTCGCGGTTATTGATTTTTAGCCAACGGCTGCGATCATTGTCCCGGCTCTCGTATGCAAAACTCCCGGCCTGACGCCCTCGACCTTTGCATACTCCAGCCGGGCCAATGATCGCAGCCGTTGGTTAAAAACCGATAACCGCTCGCTTCTAACCAATAACTATTACATGTATACGATATCGCCCGAATTACAAGTATTAAAATTCAACAATGTCGAAGCCACGCTCGAGGCCTACGACGTAGCTCGGTTAGTGGACACCATATTAGCAAGAGCGTTTTAAGCCGCTCGTACCTAGCTTCTACGCAACGAAAGAATGCAACGATTTTAAGCGTCATAAAAGGCAACAAACGAAACATAGGCCACCAATTTAACATTACGTTAAGCACCAGGAACATTTTTCCGTTCTTTGTGTTTTTACCCTTAAATATTCTGTAACACTAGTTGCAGGAAACTGAAACGGAGTAGCCGTATTTGTTTATGTTAAACAAACCGACTTGAGTAAACGACGGAGCTATTACAAAACGCGATACAACACTCTCGATGCAGAACATGTGCTAACAAAAATCAAATTGACAGTTTGTACCACCCCCCCCCCCCCCCCCTTCTCCGCTATCTGAATTTCACGATTAAAAAAAAGGGAAATAGACAGAAAATCGATGGTCCTGTGAACTAAGTCGATATGAAGGTGATGTTACGCAACGAAATCTTGGTCTAACTGCGAGGCCGCGAAGCCGATAGTGATGGCAAAAGTGCCATTGCATACCACCATTCATCCAGCAAGCTCAGAACCTTTAAAACTACTAATTAAGCCTTTCGTTTGAGTTCTTTGGTGGATTTTTTTTGCAGTTTCAAGTGATGATAGCCAGATGGTTCTAGACTTGCAACGAGGTTTATTTCTTCCTGTCTTATCTTGCGAGCGGTTGGTGACTCTGCATTACGTCACGGAACTTCGTCACGCAACTGAATTGCAACGTCACAATAGTTTCAGCATTCGTCATCTTTACGTGATAGACCACAAATTACCCTTAAGTTAGTAAGGATAATTTGTGGTTTTTAACTGAATTGGTGTCTATACCACACGCCATGACTGTTTGCTGTGACGTGCACATCACGTGACTGGGCTAGTCCAATCAGACGGCCAAACAGCCGTTGTTCTCGTTCGTCATTGGCTAACTCATGGTGACGTCACAGCAAACAGCCATTGCGCATGGTTTAAATCAAAATTTATATAAAACTAACTTTACCGTTCCCTAGTGAACAGTGGCAACAATGGTGCGTATAAATCTGACATAGATATTCACTTTAAAATATTTTTTAAATCTTGATTTCCAATTAGAAAACTGCCGGCCTAAAAAGGAACGGGAGAGTCCACCTCCGGGTAGGTCGGACAGGTGACCTCATTTTATATCTGCCTGAGGCACATTTACCTACTCGTAGAAAATTCTTTTCCCTACCTTTCTTTCCTATTTTGTAGATGCAGAGTTGAATTCTTCCGTCCATTCTAAGGCCAGCAGTAGTCGACCAGTTCCAAACGTAAACCCGAGCCACTGCACTGTGACTGAGGTTGGCGCTAATGACCTAGCTGTCGACGTGCCATTAAGCCTCATCCCCCACCCCCCAAACGTAAATTGTCTGCACCCAACAAAGTAACAGGCGAGAGACAGAAATATAAAGAATAGTCAAAAAAATTTTTTTTTCTGTGCTTAATTTACTGATTATTTTCAGCCTTATGGGCCGTTTATTATTTATGTGTTAGTCAAGCCAGGTTTGACTAAATGTTACAAAATCATGTCACTTGGAAAGCAAAACACTCAATGTAACGGAAGTACGCACCTGAAGTTGAATGTCCACTTCATCCAGCTATTAGTGAAATGAGTAATTATCATTTGATCTGAGCTTTGCCAAAAATAGGCTCATACTAACGAGTTGCATTTTAAGTAATTAAATTTAATTGTAATTAATCTGTAAGTAATTTCAAAGTTAACACTGGTTTACGAGACATACCGGACGCAACAACGTCCCAGAAAGAGTCGCACACCTTTGTTTGACTGAATGGTACCAAACCATGTCACTGAAAAAAACTAACGTTAAGTATAATGGAAGAAAGCACCTTTACGTTAAAGGCACATTCCTCTTAACGTCATTTTCTCTATCCTTGTCCTATAACAGCCACGCGCAAATCTCCAACCGTGCATGTAACCGTCACACCGTTTCGCGAGACTCGACGTAGTAATACAAGGTCAACTGAGATAGCAGCTACCATCTCAGTTCGTCTTGGGGTTGGTAGACGCAACAGCATCAACGCAAAAATTATGTCGTCACAAATCGGAAAGATTTCCGTATTTTAACATCACGCTTTATAATTTTTTAGGCTAGTATCTTATAATTTTTCTCCGGCGATCTACTGGCATAAATAATTTTAATTTTTACCGCATTATCTTTTTAGATGTTTGATCTCATGGCAATTATTAGCAAACGATTAAAAATTAATACATACACACACAGAGATGAAACGTCATGGTTATTGCAAGATAAATATTAACAGAATGCTATTAAATTAGTTCCAAATATCCAACAGAAAATCTCCTAGAGGCCACATTTTAAAACGGATTTCTAGCAATGGATTGACTAACGGGAATTAGGAAGACCTCTGGGGCCGTACTTGATGTGAATGATCGATAAAAATGGCGTTGGGAGGAAATGTACTTTTATCAACAGTCAACGCTAATACCGGTGAAGCAGTTTAAGTCGCGATATTAGCAACGAATTTGGATTACGTGTTTGGTGCATAAATTAACAGCCATCAACAGATTCTATATGCTTTAGCGGAATCCTATACTTGTTAATACCCTTACGCTGTACCAATTGATGTAAATTTACACTCCTAGTTACATTAGTCAGATCTCCCTTGTCATTCTTCGCGCCTCCTTGGTTTCCTCGACAGCAAATCAACACGCGGCTGCTCGGCGGACCCTTAAGATATACGAAGGAAAAAAACGTAATTTCTAATTCAAACGCCCAATCTTGTTTACTGTTCGTCATTTTGGAACCAACGGACGGAAAACGTCTTTGCTCCCCCCCCCCCCCCCCCACATCTCGTTTGGACTTCTTCTGGTGTGTCGGTAATCAGTAGCAGCTGCGAGAAACGAAATTGCCCACTAATGGTTCACGACGGTGAGAGAGGCTTAATTACTTGATGAATATTGAGTTTCCCTGATTGAAAAACGCTAATCGATGACGATGAGGCTGCCTCCCACACCCGCCCACGCGACACAGTTGCCTAAGGAACCCAAAACGAGTAATTAAAAATCTCCGACCCAACCGTATACTACGGTAAAAGAGTTGATTAGGTCGATAGACAGGCGTGTGCGTCGTAATGTAACAGCTTTCGGGTGAGAGAAAAAAAAATTGTGGAGTTTTCATTCGTATCTCGGATCAAATCACCCGCCCCCCCCCCCCCAACCTATTGATTTTATGTCGAAATTTCGCGTTTTTTAGATCTTACATTCTGGTGGTACTAGTAGACACTTTTTTTTTTTTTAGCACGTTATCTGTTAACAGGGACGGCGCTGGAATCACTTCACCGGGGAGGCGGCAGTGGGCAGCAATTTTAGCCAGGTGCGAACTGGAAAATCTACCCTTTGCGG
>JAHWFP010167392.1:0-10395 GCA_023313725.1 Lithobius niger | reverse complement strand
TTGTTTCCAGTTACATGTGCGAGCTTGCAGCCATATCCGTCGCACTGGACATAGCAACGGATTTACGGCTGCCTGAATTTGTTATTGTTACTGACTCGAAGTCTTGTTTGTCCTCTATTCAGAGCAGCATTGAATTGCTGCAGATGACTGACCCCATGATCGATTCGGTGTACTGGAAGCTGTGGGGTGCTATGCATTTCAGTGTCCCGAGCTTGGAGTGGGTGAAAGGTCACTGTGGTGATAGTGGGAATGAACATGCTGATTTCACTGCCAAATCAGCAGTCTATCAGCCTCGTGCAGTGTCTCTCTGGTTCGTTCTGTCAGTTCGCATCGGGTGACGCTCAGAGACAGGACGTTACGTGAATGGAATATTGAGTGGGCAAGTGCAACAACAGGCCGAGTTCTCTTTAGTATGCATCTGTCTTGTTCATATGACCCCTTGCTTAATGATCTACCGTACTGGATGGCGCGTCCCTTGTCCCGCTTCAGGACGGGGCACTCGCTTCTCTCGTCCCACCGTCAACGGCTGGGCTGGAGTATGTCTGCTGCCTGTGAATGTGGCAACTTTGGCACAGTGACCCATTTTGTGCGCCACTGTGCAATTCTTGCTAGAGCTCGAGCTTCGATAATGCGCTGGACAGAGTCAGGCATATCACTTGCGGAGCGTCTTCAAGCGAGGGGCAGAAGGGGAGATGAAAAGCGCTTACGAGCAGTTGCGGCGTTTGTGAAGGTGGCAGGCCTTCGCGTATGACACCAGGGTGCCCTCTATGTCTCAAACAGTTTAGGTGTTACGTGTTTGAGTTCTGACTGCGTACGTGCACCAAAACCATGGCAGGAACATGAACTAGTATTCTAAAGTGAGTGTGGAAGTTGGATCGTTGTTTAGGAATCGTGGACACAGTGTAGTTGTGCGTGGCAGTCTATTGAAAGTGAGTTTGTGTTTGTGTTGGGCCCCAATAAAAGCTCATTCAAGCCTCACACAAGTAAAGACATGACATGGTGTGCTACAGTGAGGGTTAGTGTTGAAAGTTCTGGGTACTGGACATTAGGTGTTGGACAAATATATTGGCAAAAAGGCACTGGCTTACAGGGTATTCATTCATATTGATGTTCATTGAGAGTTTAGATATATATATTAGGATTTAGGGTGGGCACATAGCGTAAGGATAAGGCCCCAATAAAAGCTCATTTAAGCCCCGTCGGTGCGTCCAATGATCCGTGTATGGGTTCTGCGTGCCTGGACTGATGAGTGGCGCTCCTCCACTATTGGTCGCACCCTCTACCAGCTTTAGCCTGAGTGTTGGTGATCTCACCTCTTGCTAGTCTTCCGTTCTGGATGGGTAGGGTGTTGTCGCGTCTTCGTACGGGGCATACACTGCTTCATGCTCATCGCCACAGGCTGGGACTGGTTCATTCCCCAGTCTGTGATCGATGTGGTGTGGAGTACACTCCAGAACTCCTGCATTGTCGCATACTTCAGTCCCGGGGAGTCAAGGTCATCGAGTATATTTGGGGTGACCTAACTCTGCGAAGTCTTTTGGCCTTTACATATGATGAACACCCAGTGAAACGGCTCCGTGCAGTGGCCACCTTTGTGAAAACTAGTGGAGCCCCAGTCTAGCCCTTCCTCCTATGTCTTCCTCCTGTGTTGGTCTGCTTGAAGAGTCACACTGGAACTGTGCCTTACCTCTTTTTTGAACTGGGTGGTGGGCATGTTTAGACTACATGTCACAGGTAGTTGCGCATATGACGTGAGGTACATGGTGGAGTGTGTAGTGAAGAGTATTTCAGTGTAACTTTATGTGTACTGATGTATAGTGTTTAGTGAGTGCATATGGCGGTAGGCCGAAGCTCCAAATAAACAACCTCAACCTCCCCAGCTTCCTCCTGTCCAATTTTCCGAAATTCTCGTGCGTAAACCAACTCTAATATACGGCCTGCCGGCCATGTAAATAACCAGAACCCTATGCAGTAAGGGAAAGTTAGCTTTTGATAACAATAACCTTGTGCAACAAGGGGCAGCTGGCTGTTAATGACAACAATGCTACACAGCAAGGGGCAGCTGGCTTTTGAAAACAAACACCCTATGCAGCAAAGGGCAGATAGCTTTTTGATAATAAGAACCATGTGCAGCAAGGGACAGTTGATATGGAATTTATGAAGCGTAGCATGTATGATATGGGCCAGGTTTGATATAGGTCTTAGAATAAAGTGGGTTTCCCTTTTAACTTTACTGGTAACGTGTTCCACGTTGTCGTCGCGAACAAGAATTCTGAGGTGAATGTGAGAGGTTTGGACTGTGATGTCCCAGTTATGACTGTGATGTACTCACCTCTCACCTGACATTTTGGGCACATTGTAATCACATCATTAATGCAGAAACCCAACGGGTAGCTTGGCTACGAAAACTGTTTACTTCAGCGGAGGTGGCCACCCTGGTTTTGACCTTTGAGGTATACAACCACCCCATCTTAGAGTATGCAAGACCAGTATGGTCCCCACACCTCTTAAGTGACATCGACCGTCTTGAAGCAGTACACCGTCGCTTCACAATATCCTTACGGGGCTTGAAAAATAAACAGTATTCATTCTGAAAGGCTGAAGATGACTAACTTGGATTCACTCGAGCTTCGTAGATTAAAGGCAGAAACTTGTAACTAGTACTTTTAAGATGGACTGCCGTAAATTTGACTTTTTCAATCATATTGTACGGGTGTGGAATAACCTTCCTGATGAGGCAGTTACGTTGCCGTCAAGTGAGGCTTTTAAAATTAGGCTGAAGCATTTTAATTTGAAGAAATATTTATCCAGGCTCGAACATGTTTTAAACTGACTCCGTGACCACCTAACATTCATTTGTTTATTTATTTATTTTCTTTTTATTTATTTTTCTCTTATAATAATAGTTATTTTATTTTTTGATAATGCCCTTGGTGACTACACATTTTTGTCATACAATTTCTTTTTAATTTATTTGGCGTGGGAATTAGTGGCCAGAATTGGTCCTTCCCATGTATCTTTTGCTACTACAATAAAGTTATAATAATAATTATAATTATAATTATAATTGTATCTCGTGCAAAGTGTGTAAATAAAGTATTATTACTATTATTATTATTATTATTATCGATATGATAGGGGGTGTGGTGCTTTAGTAACTAAAACGCATAACCTCCCACTGCAAAACTTGAAAGAAGCCAGGAAAAAAATTTAACGCAAAATTACTTTACTCACGTCAAAAAGAAAGTAAAATTAAGCAACCAGGTGTTCGTAATTGAAAATTTCCCAGACGAATAAATGTTTGACGAACGTGACGCGGAGGAAGAAACGGACCGACAAAGACGAGTTTGATGTAAATATTTAGCAATTCGCAATGAAGTTTTCGACGATTCGTCAGAAAAAAACGGCAAAGACCGCATCATTCGATGGGCTCGCGATGCCAGCACAAAGGATGCCGCCTGTGACGAGACCCACTTTGTTGCCAACAACAGGCATAGGGAAGAAATTACCGAATTGATTTCAAACCTAGATAACTCGAGCCTGCCACGTGCGTACTAGGCATCAGATGTCTTATCGGCGAATGAATGCATTTTTTTGTAACGTGATCTGCACCTATTTGCAGCAAAATTTAAAGGGATGTTTCTCCCAGCGCCATTTTTTCCGATCCTCCACATCAAGTACGGCCCCAAAGTTTTATTTACTTACCGTTAGTCAATCCCTAGCAGCTTTTCTGTTGAATATAGGGGAACTTTATTTACGTTCGTCCCAAACGTGTATAATGTTTTGCGCGCTTACAATGACGTTTCATCTGTGTGTGCATGTACTAATTTGCCAATAATTACCATGAGATCAATAATCTAAAAGACTAATGCGATAAAAATTAAAATTAATTATTCCAACAGATAGCCGAAGCAAATTTATAAGACACTAGCCTAGAAAATTATAAATTATGATGTTAAAATACGAGAATCATTCCGGTTTGTGACGACACAATCCTTAACTTGATGCTGTTTCGTGTACTATTTCCAAAGCCAACTGAGATAGTAACTACGTTCCTCGCTGCTCCGTTCCACATTATTTTTGCAGGAAACTGACTGGATGACGAGTGCAAAAAACATGTAAATATCACACTTGTAGACTCTACAAAGTTATTGTTAAAAGTCTACGAGTGGGATATTTGCGTGTTTTTGCACTCGTGTGGAAAGAAATATGGCGTGTTACGGTCAGTTTCCTGCAAAGATAAAGTGGAACAGACTATAGAGCAGTGACATTTGCCGCCATATTGGCACCAGTATGGGTTTTGGAGGGCATAACTACAAGGTGCACTACATAAAAATGGAGGGAAAAACAACGGAAGAACGGATTTCTTAGGCTTAAAATAACGTTGTTTTCTCCAACAACAAAAATCGCGCGTTTTAAGTCTAAGAAATCACTCTTAGGCTTCAGTATGACGCCCTTCTGTTTCTCTCTGCAGTGCCCCTTGCAGCTAACCCATTAAGGATCCAGCATATAGTTATATAATAATACTACTTTATACACATCCCACACTTCAGAACATTCCACGCCGTTTTTTTTGGGGGGGCGGGAGGGTCCAAAAAAAAATCACTTACCTCAATTATTGGTCATGAATTTTTTTTTTTATATTGATAACGACAATCCGCCATCCACCCCCGTTGGTAAATAATGAACAGTCCCTATGTCCTCAAATTCCACAAAGGTCTGATTTCTTTAACAGTCAAGCTTAAGAATTGTGTAAATCCTAGGATGACGAACAACCGTGAAAGAGTCGAATGCTTTTTCAGATTTGCGGAATCCAGTTTGTTACAGCATTCTTTAGAGCTACGAATTCTTCGAAAACCGTATTGGATGGTCGAAGCAATTTCCAAACTTCTTGAAAAAGGCAATGACAAACACGCTCATTGAATTCCTGGAAACGAAAAAAAAAAAACCTTTCACAGCAACCAATACGGTTTTCGCAAAAACTACCTTTGCCGTTAGTAGCGCTCACCCCGATGTTTTACAAATCCGTTTTCCCGTGTTCAGAAAAAGTTAAAAAACTTCAGCAGCAACCAATCTGATAAATGCTTCGAAAGAAATCGTCTGCCCCCACACAGACAGCAACATCCTTCGGCACCAAAATGTTTGGGTCCAGCGTGTCACTCCAATACGTCGTTGCACTCGAGACACGTCTTGTGCGGCTGTCTTTAGACAAACGCCATGTTTCCGCAGCAATAGCTTCCTAATGGCCGTGAATAAAACGCCTTTATCACGTGTGATTAAATTCAACGCACGTTTCGTCTATATTTGTGATTTAAGTAATGACGGAAAGAAGCAGGCTTAGCCTTCAAGTGAATAAAGAGAAAGAAATAGGAGGGGGAGGAGGAGGAGAGGTTAGGGTGCTTCGAAAGTCGTTCGCCAGCCAAGTTTCCAGCAAGCAGAATTAATTAATCAGTGACATGGTTAGGTTCAAGATATGGCAATCATTTTGCATGCAGTGTACTGGCTGTACGGGAGTTCGGGGAGGAGTTGGGGGGGGGCAAGAAATAAATTAATCCTCTTACGTAATCTCTAGGGAAATAAAGAGGCGGAGAAATTATTGATTTTGTTGGGTGGTGGGGAGGGGGGGGAGGGAGTTGGGGGGGGGGGGGGTTGAAGGGGAGAGATGTCAGTGGCAGAAGGTGGGCCGCTCAAAGCACCGTATTCTTCTCAAAGTAATCTGTAAACGAGGAGGTTCGTTCTCCGGTACCTTTTGTTTAGTTAATACAGGAAGTTCTTTCAAGTCTCCCCAGGCAAAGCGTTCGTGACTAATGACGAGGGGCTTTGAGGAGATTGGGAACTAAAGACCGTTTTCATGAATTTTCGGGAATCGAGTTGTTGTCAATGCAAGGCCAGACAGCCTGCCGAGTTAATCGGGAAAGTTTAAATTAATGAAAATTAATGAGTATAGAAGCCTTATATACCCCCAAAGTTTGTTGCCTCAAGTGGGAACCAAGGTCTACCGCAAGGGTTTTAAATTCTTATTACTAGACTTTTTGTCCGGAATGTGCTCACCTACGAAAACAGACGGAGATGAGACCTGGTTTGTGTAGACTCGTCTCATACTCACAACTGTTGTCACAAGGTTGCAAACTGTTAATTTATGTTACGTGCGTCACTAGATATGCTCGGCCTAAACATCAGGAGGCTATACGCGTGGACTACGTAGCTACACAGGGCCCTGACACAACGTTATTGGAGATACTTAAAGGTACATCCAGCCTGCCGTATAACGTTCCACATGCCTTATAACAGCCACGCGCAGATCGCTATCCGCTCATCTTACCACCGCCAAGGTCGGTTGTGGTGGTAGCTTCGTTCCTCGCAGCGAGGAACGCAGCTACTGTCTCAGTTGGCTTTGGGAATAGGGTACGAAACAGCATCAAGTTAAAGATCAGCGCAAATATCCATTGCTGGCGACATAGCGAACCCTCTCGCAACAGTGCTGGAGATGCCACTGTTCTGTTATGAACAAGACCTTACGTACTGTAAGTGGCCGAAAATTAAACGTGTTTAAAATGATATTGTGAGAGACAAGACTGTCACGTGGCATGTCTTTAAAATCCTTCAACCCCACAAACGAATTCGTCGCAAATAGCTTTGCAACCGTAGGAAATGTTTTCTTTGCAAGAAAATTGTAAACCTTACCTTCTGGACCTGGTAAGCCTGGTAAGCCTTCCTTGCCTAATCGTCCTTCTTTGCCAGGAAATCCGAGGTCCCCTTTAGAGCCAGTATCTCCCTTTTCCCCTTTTAATCCAGGGAATCCTGTAGGATAAAAGAACAATTGGCAATCAAATTAGGGAAAATACTAGAAATTTACTTGGAAATCTACCTATTTAAAGTGGAAAGAAATAAAATTTTCTAACAGCGATGAAGCAGCGATTAAGGCTTCATTATAAACAGGGTGGCGTTCTGCCTGGAAAACTGGGAAAAACCTGGAAAATTCAGGGAATTTTTCAATTCTGGAAAATTCAGGGATAAATCAGGGATTTTGATAGATGTATACTGAAAGTCAGGGAATTTCATCAATTTTCCGGAAAACCTTTTTCAACTAAATTTCAATTCAAAGTTCATGTTTTTTCGCTTCTAAAACCTTACTTTATTTCAGCTAAAACTTCGTTTCCTTCTTGTTTTATTTCAGATAAAGCAAAAACCTTAGGCCTCGGGAAATTACGTGTTAAGTGCGTTTCCAGCGTTTTGTTCAGATTCTGGCTTTCCTACCGTTTACCAATCCCAGTTAGGGCAGTGTAATTTTTGATTTGGCAAAGTAGTGCGGTATAGTTACTGCGATTTTAGTGAAATGTGGGAAAATAAATTAGGGAAAATGTCAGTATTGGTCTGGAAAATCTGGACAAATCAGGGAATTTCATCATGAGCTTTCGAACGCCACCCTGAACGTTAAAGGAAAGAAAGAAACAAGCCAAAGAGCGCAAAGCCCAATCCAGCTCAATCCATCCCCCATCACTAAAGCGACGCCATTACATCGGTGCCGCGACAGAATGCCACTCGTCAAAATGCCACCGGACAAAATGCCACGTCAAACTTTTTAACGATCTTTTTACAAAAAAAAAAGTCGCAATGACATAGTCTCGTTTAAGCTCTGATTTCTGTGCCAGCTTTTTTTTTAGCGGGATGCTGTTTATATTGCACGAAAGACCCTCCCGTTATTCCATGACGTCAACTTGGCAGACTCCACCTTGACTGGTTGCGATATAGAGGGTGGTGCAAAAGTCTGGAGTAGCCTACTGCCATTCCAAATCTACGAAGAGGAGAAACGACGAAAATGTACATACATATACTATGGGTCAGGAGACTAGTTTAAATGACCTTGAAATGGTCCTTCGAGGTCATCATGTTGCTAAATTTTGAACTACACGTTGTAGAATAGTAGTGCAAATTGGATAGGTTTACAGTTCGCTGAAACTATCCAATTTACACCACTGTTCTACGACGTGTAGTTCAAAATTTAGCATCATGATGACCTCGAAGGACCATTTCAAGGTCATTTAAACTAGCATCATTACATGTCCCCCGACCCATAGTATATGTATGTACATTTTCGTGGTTCTCCTCTTAGTTGATTTGGAATGGCACTAGCTTCTCCAGATTTGTACACCACCCAGTACGTGACTTTAAAAAAATGTTAAGTAGACAACGTGTGAGGGTGGACTCTGCTAAGGTGACAATCTGTCAAGGTTTGTACATTGTAACTGTGTTTACGCATTGTGGTTTTTTAAAAAGATCAGAAAAAAATTTTAAAGTGGCATTTTGTTGGTAGAGGGTGGGAGTTTTTGTCCGGTGTGATTTTGACGGTGGCATTTTGACGTGGTGGCATTTTGACGAGTGGCATTCTGTCGGTGATTCATTACATCTATGTGTTCCCTTCTCAACTGGGTGTATCGACCGATCAAGGCCTTATGGGGACGGATCGGGTTGCTAGTTCGTGTCCGGGTCACACTACTCTGACGAAACATAAGTGCATCGTTACCAGGAATCCTTTTCCTGTTTTTGTATTCTTAAGATTGTATTTTATCACAGCGGGCAGCCATTGTGGCACTCGTCTTTCTTTAATATTATTTTTTGTTACATTGTAGATATATTGCTTATCATTGTTTATTTCACTAAGAATTTACCTTTAAGCCTTTAAAAAAAAAAGTGTTAAATTACTATAAGAATTCAGTTGACCTGTAGGCAGGTCATGGCAATGGTCAACGGGAGTTGTGGCTTTCTTCATTTGTCAGCCATCTTTCTAAACTTACTTCTTAAGTATTTGTGAGAAGTATGAATAAATATTCTTGTCTTCTCAATGAAAACAGCTTTCTACAATAGAACCACGTTTTCCTCCGAAAAATTAGCATGGTTTTATTAGTGATACAGAAGCGCTTGTCTCGGTGTCTGAGCGTGGTGCAGTGGGTATGATGGTGGCCTATGTAGTGGGAGATGCCCCGTTCGAATGCCGTGGCCTGCTTTTTTTTTTCTTTCTTTAAGCTATCGTAAATTTTATATAAACATTTTTTTAGGCCACCAACTCCTGTTTTCTTAACGAATTCGATTTTTCTTTTCATTTTTAAGATTGTCTTTGTGTCAGTTACAAGAAACAACAGTTTCTTTTTTTTTTTCTACCTAACTCTTCTTTGGGTATAATTATGAAGTAAGTTAAAAAGCAATCTGTCGTTTGGTATATTTGAGGTTTATAGATTTTTAATTTTGTGCCAGTCACTTGAAAAAAAAACCACGTCTGCTCAGTGTCATTTCATACCCACCTGCCAATTTTCAACATGATGGGTTGAATTGTTGCTCTGTAATCTTGTTCTGTAGCAACTCGTACCACATTCACATACTAATTAGCATGTGAATGTGATATGAGTTGCTACAGAACAAGATTACAGAGCAACTATTCAACCTAGCATGTTGAAAATTGGCAGCTACACATGAAATGGCACTGTGCACACGTGGTTTTTTTCTCAAGTGACTGTCACAAATGCAAGCTTCAAAATAAAAAATCTCAAATTCATTAATAAAATGGTAAAAGAATTCCTGGTAATGATAAAGGTGGTACTACGTTATTTCTAGTGCATGATTTTCGTTGTTTGGCTTTTCTATTTCTTGTATATAATGTACAGCGGGTTATGTCTTCGCTAAACAGTTGAGTGGTGATGGGTAAAATAAACGAATCCGTGTATCAGCTAAGTGCATAAAGTTTTAAACCAAAACTATCTACTTTATTACCTCGGCCTCGAAACTGGCAGCTAGAAACGGTAGAATGGCGTATTTATTTCGTAGACACAGGCTTTCAGAGTTGAGCTGAATTGTTTCAAAGTAGACAACAACAATCACTGCATGCACGCGCAGCAACAATCATTGCATGCACATGCAGCAACGATCACTACATGTACGCGCGTTGACACATTTGCAAATGAAAAAAATGTTTACCAACAATTATTCACCTTTGCCAAGTTACACAACAAACATCACATCGCTTAAATTGTTGAGGACGTAAACTATTGTAACGCGACACCATAGCCATAAAAAAAAGGTACACGATTACAAAAAAAAAGTGTGCCGTAAAAAAGGGGTATATGATTGAAGTTTCACGTTATTTGTTAAAATGTACACGGATAAAACTTGACGATTTTTAATTGAAATAAACAAATGTATGACTGATAAAATTACATCTATTTAAGTGCTCTTGTGCTTTAACGATAATTTAATTGGTAAAGCACAACAGCACTTACAGATGCGATTTTCTCAGTTGTATATATTTGCTAACGTCAATTAAAAATCCTAAATTTTTATCCGTGTACATTTCAACAAGTGAAACTTCAATCCTATAACCCTTTTTTTACAGCACACTTGACG
>JAHWFP010167391.1:6325-23602 GCA_023313725.1 Lithobius niger | reverse complement strand
AGTCGAGGCCTAACATAACTATTACGGGAACATTTCTGAAAAAAAAATTAAACACTCTGACAAATCGAACTATTGGTCACAGTTAACTTAAATAATTGTGATGTTTGATTAAAGGGACTGAACTATATAAACATTTTATTAAAAATATAATTCAGAACTTGACATTTTTTAATTTCATGATAAAGACACTGAAATATTAATTTAAACAATTTAAAAAAATCAGTTTTTTCTCTACCTCTATCCTTCACCTCCACGAACACACAGTAGGAAATCGGACTTTTTCTGTTATTGTATTCGTGCATCTAAGCTGCAATCTACAGTATATTTTAGTGTGTTTTAGTGCTCCCCCTTCCCCTCCCCATCATTGCAACAGCCCTTCGATGTCTTTTCCAGTTGACATTTCCCCCAAAATACCGAGTTAGTTCAGTACAGCCTAAGGCTTGTTTTTGTTCTTCTCTACAATATTAAATCTTTCTTAACTCATTTGAAGAAACCATAACAAAAGAGTTGAACTAAAAATGTTCCTTTTTCTCTCTTTTGTCTTTCTATTTGTCTACCCCGTGTATGGACGACGACAGATCCAGGAAGACCTAAGCATCAGCCATCACGCTGACAACACTCTCAAGAGCTTCTGCAAATGGCAAAAATACATCAACCCGAAGGAGGACCATCACCCCAACCATCACGATGTTGCTATTCTGCTTACGAGGTACGTACGTTCGATGGAATACAAGGCCATTCCCCAAACAAGGCCCACCTTCTTGTTTGTTTCGATTTCGCTTTTTTTTTTTTTTTTGCCTTTTCCATTTTTTTTTGTTTTGTTTCTTTCTTTTTTCGTCTTTTTGTTTCCTCCCTTCTTCTCAGTTTCTTTGTTCTTCTAAGTGACTCGCTATTGATTTTTTGTTGGATGAGCGCACCAAGTTTTTGAGAAAAGTGTGCGCCTTTGAAGTTTAGTTTTTTTTTTTGTCTTCCGTCTTTTTTTTTTGTACGCGAGATGCTGCGCAGTATAAGGGCACGACTATACGTTTTGTATATTTTAAGGTGAGCTGAAAGAGAATTTTTAAGTATTTCTTTTTCTAAGAACTTTTTGAATATTTTTAGTAGGCCTTTCTTTCGAAGTCTGCTTGTGTTGTTAGTAGCTTCACAATTTTTTTTTCTGAACTGACTGAATAACTGACATAATAATGACTGTGCCCAGTGACCGAAATCTAGATGTAAGAAATTACCGTGGCAAAATAAAATGAATTAGTGGTCTCGGCGTAACGTACGCACGTTTAGTAGGCTAGTTGTCCGCGGCCTATCGTGAGTTGGCCCCAGAACGAATACAGATAATCGATTGTATGTTTTCGATAGCAGAGCACCTTGTTGATATCCTAGATGGTTGCAAAAACAATGGCGGCCGTCGATTAAAGCCGCTCCCTCCAGGAAGATGTAGCTGCTCGTAAAGTACCTGCAGGACTCAAGATACGCTGCGCGCACAATATGTTGTCAGTCACACTGTCCCGTTTGTCGTCGCACTGGCGTTTGTTTTGTTGGAGCCCGACCGGGACGTCGGACGAATGTCTAACTGGAAAATCGTCTAATGGGATAATGGTCTAATATCTGCCTAAATAAAAAAAAAAATAAATACGGAAAAATTATCTAAACGGAATATCGTATAATGAATAATCGTTTGAATGGGGAATAATACGGCTGCGGTTTCTGATGTTACATGTATAGCCGCAGCAAGCGCGGCATCGCGAGAGAGGCAGGGATGTTAGAGACGATTTTCCATTGTACGAATTTCTTATTAGATGATAATCTGTTATATTGTTACACTGTATGGGATCTTCCAATTATGCGAATTATGCGACTTTCCAGTTAGATAACCATTCCTCACCCGGGCCGAGCCTCTTTGTCGTCCCTTTCTCTCCTTCCACTCCCCCTCCCCTCTCTTCACGTTTCCGTATTTTCCCCTCCTCACCTTCTTCCTTTCTCTTCTTCTTCCCCCCCCCCCCCCACCCCCAAATACACTCCCCCTCCCTTGGCAAAACCCTCTCATGTTTGTTCAACAGGACTTTTCCGCCGAGATTTTAGCGCGGCTCCGGAAAAGTTCCATATACAGTATTTGCTTGAGAAAGCCAGCATTCAATTTGAAAGTCTGCCTCTGCTGTTAAGTTATCACCGTGAAACAATAGGTACCGCATGCACCCACATTATTAGTCGAGACGATAATGTGCCAATTTCAACTTTTCGTTGGCAGAAGAATTAAAAATGGCTCCTTTTCATTGTTACCGTACAAGTTTTTTTAGTTTCATTGTTTAATGACTGTCTTTCTGTGTCCGTCCCGTCCACAAACTATTTCCTAAGCGAATATATGTATAGATAGATATTGCTAAGGAAGTAGAAGATTTCCAGATTACGTAGCAAGTCTCGACAAGTCCCTTCAAGAAAATAATGCCGGGCTTCTGCACAAAATGCGTAAACGAAGGCGCCCAAGATCGTATTAGAGATCACTCGAACAAGATGCAACGATGCTTGAGCACGGGAAAATAACATTGTACCCCTACGTTTTTTTTGTTTTCATTTTTACAAACTATTGCTCTAATCGACTTATCAGGCCAGCGTTCGTATGAACTATTGTTTAAAAGTATGGTGATAAGTACCAACTGAAATCAATGCATTTTCAACTTATCGTCCTACTTTTAAACAATGGACCATACAATCATTGTTAAAACATTGTTAAAGTACCACGCATGTTAATTACGCTGAGCCAATTCATTTAATGAAAATTTAAATTTAAATTTAAAATTTCTAAGTTGCAGGAAAACGGTTCAGAAACACGGTGATTTCTTAAAAAACACGCTAGCCTCCGGGGTCTGTGATACCCCCCCCCCTCCTCCACCCACTGCAGGAAACCCTTGTTAACCATTTTTTTAAAATTTTATATGGATTCGTATAGCATCGCTAAGTTAAAGGAACACGTTTCAAATTCAGGCCAGTTTCTTAAAAAAAAATTAGCTTCCTGGGCCCCTGCCCCCTCCCTCCCACCTCAGCGGCTTTTCTCCAAAAACTTTTATTTTACTTTTCATTTAAAATGAGTTTATGTGAAAATTTCATCTTGCAACTCGCTGAGTTACAAGAATGCGTTTCAAATTCACGCCGCTTTCTTAAAAAAATGCTGGCTTCCGGGGTATCCCCTACCTTTCAGGAAAAATCGGGGGAGGGGGGGGGGGAAATCTTTTAACGAATACGTGTGAAAATTGTATCTGATTCGCTGGAAAACGTTTCAAATTCACGCAGATTTCTTAAAATCGACTAACATCCGGAGATCGTCCCTTCCCCTTTCACCCAATGGAAGGGGTAGTTGCGACAATAATTCGTCATCTTCGTCACTAAATAAGTGAGGTATCCCCAAAGCCATTAAGCTATACAACCTGTTTTCTGGGAAGTGTTTCAATAGCATAAATTCAGGAACACCGACTTACTACGTAGGGGTACAAGACAGTTATCACCCAAGTTTTGCAACAATGACCCGGCAATAAGTTGTTTTAGAACGATCGAGGCTGCAACAATACGTCCGAGGGCGCAGCCCGAGGACCTATTGTTGCGGCCGAGATCGTTCTAAAACAACTTATTGCCGGGTCATTGTTGCAAAACTAGGGTGATAACGACAAGTCGTTGTATTTTGTTTGAGTTAGCATTGTCAGCCAGGGAACTCGCTTAAATCGTTAAGTTTTTAAGCCGTGGGGTGCGAAGTCTTCAATTTTGCCTCAAAATTGGGCGGCCGACATGACTGAATGACTTATTTAGTTCTTCAATGCGGGCTTCGGGAAGCCAGTTGAATTGTTTGGGCGATTGTTTGCCACGATAATGCATCTGCCTGCAACAATGCAGAGTCAACTACCCATCGAGATGACACATGCTAAATCTAGAGACACACGCTAGTGTGTTGTCATCAAACAATAAACATGAAACAACGCTTGGGTGCAACCTAAACACAAATACGCATTTCTAATTTTCCGTTTTTTCGTAAAAAAAATTGGGTTGGACAGAGGACGCGCCATTAAACCTCAATTCCACTCCTCCCCCCCCCCTCCTGACGAACTGCCCTGCTTGCACACTTCCGAGGGGTGTTCTTACAATGCTTACTTAAACTTAAAAAGTGCCCATAGAATGTTACAAAGTAAAAACCAGACAGTGCACAGCTATACTCTTTTAGCTAATCTTGTGAAAATGTCTCTGATGTGAGCCGAAACGTCGAGTTTTAATGTATGTTTGTGCACTTTCTGTCTTTTAATTTGTAACATAAAATAACCCTTGCAATGCTCGAGGTGCGCGTTGGAGCTTCGTTTTGACTCGTTCCGCTTGGTGGCTGGGTATCATTTGTCTTCCACGGTGTGAAAGGGTTATGGGGCCGTATTGTTCGCAACTACGGGGTTTCGTCGGGAAAATGTTTGCTACAACTTTAAACCTAAAGCTATACAGTATATGCAGCACGTTTTAAAATATGCATGAAGAGTCCTCGCATGTATAGGTTTTTTTGTTTTTTTGTTTCTTTTTCAGCTCAAATTAATTTAATGAAGCAAGTTCTGCTTCATTTAAGTCTTAATTAAATGCAAGAATTTGTTCTTAACGAAGGCCTAGTGAGGATTAGTACGTTTTTGATTCAAAGAGTGGTACTAAACCCAAGTAATTAATTATTTAAACAATTCTTTGAAAATTTAAAACTAGCGGAAAATAAAGTCGATGGTTCTGCTGGAGTGTTTGCATCGTTTTCTTTTCTTCTTTTGTTCTTTGCTTTTATTCTTCTCTTCTTTAATTAAAATCAGAAACAAAACCCACAAGGGTGAAAGAACCCACCGAGTTTCAGCCGATCAAAGTAGTTACATCATACCAAAAATGGCTGCCCCCAAGTTGCTACGTTAGTTTCCAAGCTAACCCCACCAACTTTTAGATCAAGGGTTAAATGGAAGACCTGACCATTGCTACAACCCGTAGCAATGGTCAAGTTATTCATTCAATGTGTGAAGTAGTAGTCGGCGGAATTAGCTTGGCAATCAACGTATAGCAACTTGGTAACAGCCATTTTTGTTCTGATATTATTACTTTGATTGGCTGAAACTTGCCGGGTTTTTTCACCCTTGTGGGTTTTGTTTTCGATATCACTTCTTTTGTAGGTTTTTTTTTTTGGTGGCATCTTTTTTTTGCAGTGCTAGTTATTTACTATCTGGCCAAGTTTGGTCGAAAAATATTGAACGAGATCGGATTATTAATTTTTTTTTAGTTTTGCAGGAGTGAGGGTTTCAGATTGCTGATTTTATTTTATTTTATTATGGAACCGTACGCTGCGTAACCACTACAATAAGTGAAAAATACAAAAACAATATACCGAGCCAACACCGCAAAATGAACACAGGCATCACCACAGCACACAGGAAACAGGACCACGTGTAAGCACTGCACACTACTCATTTCGCCACTGCATCACCCCAAAATACAAGTATCTTCCACTGCGCACAAGAAATCTCCACTGTATACAGGGCCACACGACTGTACACTGACGGTCACCCCTACATGACCAAATTCGCACAGCACTCAATACACCAACACAGGGTCGTCCACTACACCACAAAACTGAGCAGCTGGAGCAATGGCGGGCAATGACAGGCAGGGACGGACAGGAGCCATGACAGGCACTGACGAGCAAGTGAACATCACACAGCAGGCATGAGTATAGCTGAGTACCCTACAAAACTCTTAGGTTACTCAGTTATACCACTGGTTGCTTTGCAGAACCTGGTTTCAGCGCGGCAGGTCAGCTTTGCATCAGGGTGTAGCAGTAAGGAGGCGTTCAATAGTACCATCACCCCGTCTACTCCACAGGTCTAAAATCGATCGTGATACAGCATACCGTGGACAGTCAAACAGGAAGTGCAACACCATCTTCTCGACACGACATGAGGAACAGAGAGGCGACAAGGTCCACTGTAACCGGAACCTGTGTCCCTCAAGTTGAATATGTCCCGTCCGGAGATGTGACAGATGACGCGCCATGCTGGCTAGCAAGCAGTCAAATGTGGGCAAGGGGGCGACGACGTGGTGGAGTCAGAACAGAGCCCTGCATGCCTGCGCCTGCTGCCACTCTCTGACCCAGGACATCTGAACCCAGGTGCGGAGTGGGACACGGGCAGAGCCTACAGACTGCACCAAAGACACCAGACCACTAGGTCTTTTCGCTGCTTCCCTAGCCAGAGCATCTGCATGCTCGTTGCTCTACCTGCCACTATGTCCCCTGTCCCAAACAAGGGATACAGTAGAGCATTGCAGGGCAAGCCACAGGTTCCATCCCAATTCGAAGATCATGGGGTCGCTGAAATTCATGTCACGTAAAGAGCGGCGAAGCACAGACAGGCGGACTTGGAATCAGTGTAGATAAGAAAGGAAGGGAAGCAAAGATCTAGGGTGAAATCCAGAGCCACGGAAATTGCCGCGAATTTGAAGACAAAACTGGAGAAGACATTTACCAGAGATCGACTAAAGCAAAGCTTTAGAGATAGAATGTACACTCCTTCATCCTGGGAGTCTCCTATGCTAAAGAAGGACCTGCCGCAGAACACTGCACAGTCAGTCCTGCTACCACCAAAAGCGACATCCAAAATCGTGCACCAGAACCATGGAGACCTCGGCGACGCAAGGCGCTGACTCACTAGGAGCATCATCCTGCTCCCAGCAGCGCCTAGGCACGCCAGGGCCCACTCTCCAAGGAGACTATAATCCCAAACAACTTGCCCTACAGGGTCATCCACACCTCTACTCAAAGTTTTGAGGCATAGACTGACAAGCAGCCCGTAAGCTCCCCAGCCTCCACCCAAAGAGCCTGGACCGGTGTCCAGACAAGACATCCCGTGACAACTCGCAAATAGCTGTTGACGTCGAATTGCTAGCCTCGGACATGCTGCTGCGAACACACCAGGAATGGCAAGCGATAGTCCATTGCAGAGCGGGCAAATGCTCTGTACACCGAGAACAAGGCACCTCGTTGGACAGTCCGCTCATGCGCCAGCGAGCTCAGAATCTAAAGACGACCAACAATTATGTTTCTAGTGCACGCACATCAGACACCCAGGACGACTGATTGTCCAAGATAATGCCAAAGTAATTCACTTCTGGGGACGCCGAATTAGTAACCAACCAACAATCACACTGATAGGTGTTGCCCGGACAACTGCAGAGTGCGAAAAGACAATCATCTCGGTTTTAGCAGGTGACAACGACAGACCACGAGCCGCTAGATGATCAACTACAAGGTCTAGAGCAGTCTGAGCACTGGCGGTGAGAGCAGAGAGATCATCATCGACAAGCCACAAGGCCACATCATCTGCGTAGCAAACAATATTTGAACTGAGTCTTAACTCCTGAAGAACATCGTTGATCACAATGGTGAAGAGAACTGGGCTAAGACAGCTCCCCTGCGGTAACCCTCGATTACACTCAAGTGGGAGAGCCAGAAGCCACCGACCCTGGTGGCAAATTACCGCGACGGCCAAGAAGAGCCAGTACGGCCTCTGCAAGCTGACTATTGGCACCCATAGCAGTAGGTGAATGCCTAACCTACTCAATCTGCACCGTTGCATATGCTGCGTGAATCTCTAGAAAGATGGTAACTACAGCATTGCCATTCAGCCATGCCACATGCACACTGGATAAAAAGAATAAGATAGCATCCTAAGCACTCCTATGCATTCTGTAGCCAAATTGGATTTCAGAGAGACAGCCCGAGTGCTCTGGATAGTAACCAAGACGCCTCACGAGCATCCTTTCATGTATCTTGTACACGCATTACAGCAAGCCTATTGGTCTGTAACTTACAGGTTTTAACGTGGTTTACCATGCTTACATACTAGGACTAGAACCGTGAAAAGCCACGAAGGTGGGACAGAAGCACCACCAATAAATCATCCAGAGCTTTTGCCCTCAGGACATGAAGAAACCGATAAGAGATACCATTGAACCCTGGCGAACTCTGCGCCATACACTTGACTACAGCATAAACCAGCTCACAAAAATGTGAAATGGCAACTCTGGGACAGAAGACTCCAGCCAACTCGAGCTGGGAGGCAGATGATTGCCTCTTGGCAGGCTGTAAACCTCTGTTTTAAAGAACCACTTGAAGAACCACTCTGTTTTGTCCGAACACCCACATGGGAGAAACGTGTTGGTCCTGTGGCCGCAGAATCATCCAGACAGCAGCGACAAAGCCAGACGCAGCAGCTTTCTCACAAAGACGTAACGTGAAAAGGACCTTCTCATTGCGAATCACAAATGGCGACTCGCTCACAACAGCACGGTAGGACAGCCACCTGGCAGTGGACGGGGAATGTTTCCGCTGCCTGTAAGCCTTCCGTCTGTCCCTAACTGCACAAGCACACACAGTGGTCCACCAAATCGGCTTGTTAGCAGCACACCGACTCTGTCGGCATCCTGCGTTTCTCGGCACACAAGACCACCTGTTAAGCCACTAACCAAAACAGCAACTGAGCAGCAGGCCTGGCCTGAACTGATCGTAGTGGAAAAGTCCCGGTAGGACGTAGGACTATAGGCAAGTAATCACTGCTTCGAAGATCACCCGAGACAGCAAAACTAAAAGGTTGGGCTATCGTTGAGGAGCAAAAGAAGAGGTCTAGGATAGACTCTTGAACCAAACCCCCACTCCATCTGACAAACGTCGGGGAACTATTTTGAAGAACACGAAGATCCAGCTGGTGGTGAATCTTCCACGCATATTGCACCGGAGCGAATCCCACTCAAATTGCTGTTCATTAAAGTCGCCAGCAATAATGCGCAGCACCAGAAAGTGTTTCTCCCTCTCTATCCATAGATTCTTGGTTAAGCTAGCTGTGTATGAAGAAATACGACGGTAACCCACTGGCCATCTGACCATAGGCGTATGCTGCACGCATCAATCCCTGCATATATGGCTTGTCATGAAAAACTAAAAAGAGAACCCTCCACTTCACAAACACCCTTACTTGTGAATTGGGACTAGTTACAACACAATCAGTGCAGCTGACCGTGGCCTCATGCTCACGTGCTAGTGTGGCTTCCTGCACCCCCAAAATATCAATTAACTATGCTCTTGGCATTCCAGGAACTGATGGAGTATTGGCAATGGAATGGAAGTACCGGGCAAATTACCGTGGATCTTGATCTTGACCTGCTGTGCTCACAGGGGCACTGACACACACGGTAGTAGCATTGAGGGCACTGACCGAGGGAGACATTTCACTACCGTCACAGGTGACGCTGATGCCACCACTCCCACTGATTCCAGCGACATCCAGGAACACATCATTTTAACCAAATACATCAGTAATTTCCTGCTCATTTCCTCTCATTTCCTGCTTCACTAACTACCATACCCTCACTCTCGCTCATTAACAAGGAGCGCTCTGACATTTCACTGGCTCCTCAGAGGCTCCTCACGCTCTACACACTGCAGGTCCTGTGCTGCGTAGGAAATGGCTTGAACAAAAACATCACTTCGCACACTCACACCAATAGAGCCACCCCGCTGAGAACGCCTATTGGTTCTCTTGCGCTTCGGGGAAGGAAGGAGACTTGGCACTTGTCTCCTCAACAGGTGCACGTTCAGCAACTGGATCAACACCAAGAACAGACCCTTCATGCCCATCTGCGGGAATCACCTCATCACTCTGCAACTCCGCTCTGCCAGAATCTGCATGCACACTATCGCGCATGTGTTGGCATAGATCATGTGGATCTCGGTGGAAACAACAACCATGGCAATAAACACTCGCACACGCTCGACGAACGTGGCCTCTGAAGTGGCAGTGGCGGCACCTGGGCGTACTGTCACAAGAGGGACTAAAGTTTACATACCACGCACAGTGATAACATTGGGGATGTCATCAAGAATGACAGTCTTTTAGTTTTAATCTAATTCGTTAAACGTCAGTTTCGCTCACATCCTGTCTGCCAACAGACAGTTTTCCACGGTCGTGACTTCTCAGATTACCAAAACATGAGATTACCAAAAAAGTCGGAAGGCTTTTGTTACACGGGTGAGTGAGCAAACCAGCCAATTCTCTTCGAACCTGAACGGCAATCGTGGTATTTCACATACCTGCCTTAATCTGAAGGAATCTGTCTTCAACCAAAAAACGTACTTTCAGAGAAATGTAGTGTACGGCATTTCCTGCACTACATGTAAAGGCCTTTATGTTGGTCAGTGCCAAAGGCCATTAGCTTTCCGAAAAATTGACCATCCTAATGCAATAGCTAAAAATAACCATAAATATGCAGTAGCAAAGCACAATGAAGGGCATCACGTGGTTGATGTTAGCAGTACTCAAATCATTTATTTCGAGCAGATTGATAAAATCAGGGTAAATCTTGAAGCGTATACCATCACAGCAAACCAATATCGAATTCTCAACACAATTTATCATTTCCCCAACATGGAAAAATGGTACAAAATTTCTAAAACATTTCCCATGTTGCAACGGTAGATTTGTTGACACTGCTCAAGATGGAGACGTGATGACTGCCACGTTTGGTGCAGCTTTTGTTTTTATGTGTTTTGTGTTTTTTAATTTTTCCGAGAAAGTGTGTAGTAAGTACAAGTTTGATAAGCTTTTTTATGTTCTATGGGGAGCATCATCTCATTGTGTATTCATTCGCTAGGTGATCAAGGCAGGAATAAACTGCTGAAAATTTTACTGTATGCTGGATGTCTACCGTGGTTCTTTCATAGCCAGTCAGGGGCTGACTTTTACTTCTTGTCTATTTCAACCGTTGCGCGATTGCACATTGCCGTAACTATTCAGGGTGCTTATGTTAACTGTAGTCTTGGTGCGTTAATAAAAAGCTATAAAACTTGTAGGCCTGAATAGTTGTTCTCTGGGTCTGTACAATTGCACGTTGAAAAAAACAAAACTATTTAATGACTTCTGCGTTATTTATTATCCACTATTTATTACTACCCACTTTCGTATTATTTATTAAAACAGTTCAACGATCCATTAGAAAGGTAGTAAGTTTAGTTGTCTGTAGTAAATTTAAAGTACATGCCGAGACACACAAAACTGACATGGTAACAAGCTGATAGAATTGACGTGTGTGGCTCCGAATAACTGGAAGCTGCTCTTTTATTATATCGGATAGTTACGTCAATATGAATTCACCAACAAGATGCTATACATAAGTTGCACAATGTGTGGGCGGCAGAGCGCCATATATTTACTTGTAAACGTACTAAATCACCTCTCCTGATATACGATGGTACAGTGGCTTCCCGAGCCACTGCACTGTGGCTGAGGTTGGTGTTAATGACCTTGCTGTCGACGCGCCATTATGCCTCAATCTCCCCCCACCCCCACCTTCCTGAAAATTCAAGAACACAGCAATTAAACGTAATATATATATTAACACAAGATAAGTTAAAATAAGCATTTTAAGGAACACAAAGAACTAATCAAATATGCATTGCGTTCCTGAGAAGAAAACAGACATGTATGTTAACTCGGCACGTAACTTAAATCTCCTACAATGGCGACGAGGGTGCAATTGAAGTGTGATGCCACCAACAAGATGCTGTAAACAAGGTGCACAATTAGTATGGGGGTTGACAGAACGCCATCTATGTTTACGCAAATATATTACATTGTTTCAACTTAGTGAATTGTACTAATTTTTATTAGTCAGTACGTTTGTTAAAAATCACCTGTTTATAGAGTCATCGATTTAGAATTTAATTTCCGAGTACTGGTAATTATTGTGCAATAATTGTCGAACGCGAAAAATTGCGATAACACTATCACACGGTTTGTGTTATTTCATGAAATTAAATAAGAATGCACCCATCAGATTAGTGATGGGGAAAAAAATCGTAGTATTTTAAACAAGTAAGTGCGCCAAAACACTTTTTAAAAATTGATTTTCACACATTTTCGAGCGTTATAAGTACGGTTAAGAGAAAAAAAAAATCAATAAGTCGTTAAAAGAGGCAAATCAAGACAATAAACATTGGAGGAAATGTCTTAACTGACATTAAGGGAGTGCTATTCTTTCATCCAAAATCGCGGATTGGTGGGATACGTTGGACGACGGTGATTAGTCGATAGGACTACGACTAGTTCGTTACAAAAGCAAAAAAAAAATATATATTACCATGGCGCGATTGATATACCTATAATGAATTTTTTTTTGTGTTCTTTTTTTTTAAGGTACAATATTTGTACGCGCATGAACGAACCATGCAGTACGTTGGGCCTGGCAGAAGTGGCGGGGATGTGCCAACCACATCGTAGTTGCAATGTGAACGAAGATACTGGCCTGGCCCTTGCTTTTACGATCGCCCACGAAATGGGACACAAGTAAGTACTTTTCCGCCTCCCAGTTTCATCTTCCCCTCTCCCCCCCCCCCAAAAAAAAAAAAAACTACTTGAAACGAACAATTTCGACATATATTCAATTGAATCCTTGAATTTCTTTAACCACCCCCTTTACCTGACACGCTTAAACGCACGAAAAATTGAGTAAGCATTGACAGGAATTGAGTTAGCAATTTTACGCATTTAACCCTTTTTTTTACATTAAACTTTTGACAATTTTCATAACAACAAATTGGTCTTAATGTCTGCCTTTCTTGCAGTGACATCCCAGGTATATTTTATGTTATATGGTAGTGCAGAGGGGGGGGGGGGGGCTAAGAAAGCCCGAACTTAATGGGGGGGGGGGGGTTAGATGCCTTAAGAGCCTCGGAGCCCTGTAACACAACTAATTTTCAGCAATTTGAGCGCTTTCGTAACGTTTAAAAACAGTTTTTTAGAATTCTTTTCAGCTGCTACACTTTTGCTAAATTTTGCTCGTGACTTCGGGTCTCCGCCCCCCCCCCCCCCACTACACAATGAACATGAATAAAATGATGCCTACACGTCGAAGCTTGTCACGATATTGGCTTGTTTATAAGGTAAAACAAGAATTTAAATAAATATAATAAGTGCTTATACTGTACTATATACCTAAACATCATGAGCCCGTGGCTTTCTGTAAGACGGGGAGGGGCAGGCGAAGAACCGGGGGACACAATTCATGGTGGTCATGAAAAACCATGCTCCGATTACATGGATATTTTACATGGATAAAAAAGAAAGACATTGCTTCCAGTAATATAAATTTACCAAATATTTCTAAACAATCAGGCATGCAATACGACCAGGGCCGAGTTTTTTTTTTGTGGGGGGGGGGGGGGGGCAACAGAAACCAACGAAAACCCCATGAAACCCAAACCCCATGAAAAATTCCCATTGAGGGGGAGGGGCGGTTGTGGGTCAGGATGAGTGCACCGCTGTGTACTGCATTCTTTATTTAGGCAATATAATGCGTGTTAATTTTTGTTTAGTAAAGAAAGTGCACGATTTCAGACAATGGCTAAAAGGCAAAATGGCAAAATGGCAAAATTGTCTTAACAGACGAAAGCCAAAGCTCTCTATTTTTTTTTATCTAAAGTGTTCGTAGAATGAATTTAAAATCCTGCCTTTATTTAACGTGTATCGCTGCCGTCCAAAGCCGTCATCGAACCAGGAAAATGTTGTGGCTTTACTACGCCCTGCCTCTTTGCTGGCGAAGTGGACTCGCGTGTTTGTCGAATTGATAACATGCACCTATTAAGTCTACATTGTTTCGTTTGACCATTAAACGATTGATTTAACGTTAAAACGAATGTGAAAGAAGAATTTACAACAGTGCTATTAACGGCAAATATGTTTGTCTAGTCATTGTTAAGTAGCTAGTTCTCTATAGGCAAATCTAGATCAGTGTGAGCCCGTGGGTTAATCCTGATTAATGGATCACTCTGGGTTGATGGGTCAGTAGGTAACTAAATCAATGGATCAGTCTCGGTCCGTGGGTCACTCACTCAGTATCAGTGGTTTACTACAGGACAATCTGAGTCACTTGGATAGTCTGGGTCAATATGGGTCACGGATTTCATCAGTGGGTCACTGGATATTACGGTTAGTGGCTCTGAGTGAAAAGGGGAACTGATGATCCCACACGGGTCATTATGCTAGCTCCAGGACCTGGATTGACCCACTGTCCTACAGTACTAAATGGTGCCGGACTAACCAACTATCCCGGAGTGATCAACTAACCCGGATTGACTGATTGTCCTAGGGTGACCAACTGACCCGGATTGTCGCTCTGTTCTAGATTAACCATCTGATTCTATTGACCGAATTTCTTGTGAACAACTAGCCCGGATTGACCCGTTGTACTAGAGTGGCCAACTCACCCTGACAGAACCACTGTCCCAGAATGACCAAGTGACCCAGATTGATCAACTGCTCTGGAGTAACAAACTGAACTGTATTAAACCACTGTTCTGGCATGACCAGCTGTCCCAGATTGATCCACTATCGTAGAGTGACCCAACAAACCTGGATTGATCTACTGTCCTATATTGACCAACTCACCCGAATCGACCCACTGTCCTATAGAGTGACCAACTCACCAACTGCCCCAGAATGACCAAGTGACCCAGATTGATCAACTGCCCTGGAGTAACAAACTGAACTGTACTAAACTACTGTTCTGGAATGACCAGCTGCTCCGGATTGATCCAATATCGTAGAGTGACCCAACTAATCCGGATTGATCCACTGTCCTATATATGACCAACTCACCTGAATCGACCCACTGTTCTGTAGAGTGACCAACTCACCCACTGTCCCAGAATGACCAACTGACCCATACTGACCAACTGTCTTGGAGTGACAAACTGGTTTAACCCCTGTCATGGAGTAACCAGCTGATCCGGATTGACCCACTGTCCTAGAGAGACCAATTGATCCGGACTGGCCCACTGGCCATGAATGACCATTTACACCGTATCGACACACTGTCCTAGAGTGACTGACCAACTGATCCGATTGACCCAATGTCTTAAAGTGACCAACTGTGCTGGATTGACACACTGAACCGGATTGATCCTCCCGTTCCTTTGTTCTGCTTCGATTCTCAACGCGCGTCACTAATGAAGAAGACAACCTTAAATATCAAGTCAAGATTTTCTTGCATTACACAAATTGCGAAATTTCCACAAAGCACAAATTTGAACAATCTACTATAATTCCTCGAAGTTAAAATTCCTGGAAGGTCTGAATGGCACGAAACGTAATCAGAGATTCTGGACGCCAGGGGATGGGGGGTTCTGGCGAACGGGAAAGAGCGTGTCACATAACCACTCCTGAAATTATGCATTTCGTCCGGTAAATTTCCATTCGTGAATAACTTCTGTCAAAATATTGTTGTTGTTGTTTTGAAGGTAATGGATACGGACAATACGGACACTCCTAACTCGGCTTAATAACTAAACAATTACGTACGTCCCTCTTTATTTATGCATAATCGATGGCAATTTTAAGTGCCCGTAGCAAGTGTGCAGTGGTTACGTAAATTATAAATGGCAGTTCCCGGTGAAGTGTCCAGCTGTTCTGTCGCTCCTTGAGTAAATATTGTGAAATGTTTATACGTGTTTGACCTCTCGTGATCCTTTTGCAAAGCCCTGTCATGTTTACGTTAAACTTAAGTGCCTAACGCTTTAATGGATGTAGTTTAGCCTTTTTTCTTCTTCTTCTTTAAGACTCGCGAGTAAACTTGAACTTGTTTATCGATGTTTTCGAGAATGGAATTAAACCAAGATGAGCCTCTGGTTCACCTTATGATCTGGTTTTCAAAATTCGACAGTTTCATGCTCATTCCCAACTTCCTAATAATAAACCCTACAATTAAGTAAAAATGTGTGAAATAAATACAGGGTATCTTCCAAAAGTCCTAGAACACCCTCACAACTTTTGAAGGGGTTGAAAGAAGATAGTAAAACCCTGGAAATGTAGGTTTGGTTAAAGGATCTATCTTTTTGCACTATAGGCATTACGCCTGCCTCCCTTGGGGGGGGGGGCCTCCCTGGACCCCAAGTCAGAAATTTCCAATGGAATGGGGAGTAGAGAATACCTTATTTGAAAGGTCTTCATTAGGTGAGGAAAATACCGCAATGATAGCTTCGATACGATGAGCCTATCCAAATCGACAGCCGGTCAAACATTAAGAATTTCCTCTGCATCCTTCTGTCTTATCCAGGATTTCACTATATTTTTTTCAACCCCTTAAAAAGTTGTGAGGGTGTTCGGGGACTTTTGGGACACCCTGTATACAGCATACACATTGACCAAAGTGGTAGTGCAATATTGGAGAACTTTGATAAAAAAACACTGTAGCCAGCAATTCAACAGAGATATAACAAAACCTTATATTTCGATATCGGAATTGTCCCGTTAACGTTGGCCCATTGACCAAATATGGGAGGGCTGTAACAAGTAAACGTCTTTTCCGGATGGGGTTGCGGGGGCGTCGCGTTAACAATTACAAGAGTCGAAATACATACGTTAGTGCACGGAGTCCATGGAGTCCGGGTCAGGGACGTGTCGGGTCACGCCAGATGCGGCTACTCCTTCACATTTCTTACGGCATAAAAACTGGTTGGAGTATGGGATTTGATGGTAAACACAGGGATATTTTGATTTTTCCTGTAGCACGTAGTTCATTTCAATAAAAAAAAACTTAGTTAACTAAATGACACTATGTCCTCACAAAGTTTTAATATCAAATGCATAATTTTAACGTTTGTTTTTGGGGGGGGGGGGAAGACATTGCAGCCTTCGAGTTAAAAGTGGTAGCAACGAACCTCGTAATAGTACGCCGACCGTGAGAGACTAAAATGGTGTTGGAAATTAAAGTTTAATTAACTAGATAGCTTACCATGCTCTGCATTACGTTTCCATTTTTAAAGATATCTACGATTTATGTTCTGTCATTGTCCTTTTTTTTTTGTAGTTTCGGTATGAGCCATGATGGTCCCCACAATGGCTGCCAGGCTCCGTACGGTGAACGCCAGCACGTCATGTCCCCTCACCTCAACTCCGACACCAGCCCTCTCGTTTGGTCAAACTGCAGTCGTGAGGAAATCACCAAATTCCTTGAGTGAGTACACATTTATTATTTTTATTAGTAACGGTGTTGGGTGTCTTGCGTTTTCGTCGTCTTCTTTTATTCTTCGTTCTTGTTCAAGCACATGTCGTTCTGTCATGGAATCACACCTTCTAAAAAGCGCAGCAAGGTGCGTGGAGCAACGCCCTCGTGGCTTTAAACGGGACAGAAAGCCAATTGGACTCGATAAGTGTTAAAAAAAAATACGGATGCAAACCTATTTACGTT